>WEIS01002799.1:0-11339 GCA_013389965.1 Todus mexicanus | reverse complement strand
ATGAAGAAACTTTTTTTTCCACATTCAAAAGCCAGTGACCCTCCACCTCTCCCCAAACTTTGCTATTTAGAAAGGACATTATATTTTAAGGCTTTGGGAAGGAGGTAGGGAGAGAAGGGTGCATTTCCCATATGTCAGAGATGCCTTCTGTTGTCACGGTGAAAATCTGCTGACAAGTCTGTTTGCACGTGCTCTGCAGAGAGAAACTCTTTTAGCAGCTTAAATGTCTGATTCCACCTGTGTTGCATATGTTTCAGTGTGAGTGTGGGCCAGATTTCCTGGAGAACTTACATTTGAGCTACTGCAGCTGATGTGGAAGAGCAGTATCTGTGCTCCCAGTGATCTTGCCGTGCCCCAGAAGCGTGAAGGAATTACCTGGTTGCAATGCACAAGGGACCAGGGCTAATGTCAGGTGATGGAATGAATGAAATACATGCGAGAAGAGCTGACTAAGACATGGAGGTGTTCAAAAAATGAGTAGATGTGGCATTGCAAGGCATTGGTTTAGTGGCTATGGAGGTGTTAGATGGAAGGTTGGACTTGATGGTCTTAGAAGTCCTTTCCAACTTTTATGTTTCTTTGGTTCATGGTGTCTCCTGGGAGAACTAGAAAATAAGGGCTTCTAGCTGGTGTTGTTTCTATACACAGCTGAAGATTACTGTCTTGTCCTCATTTTACTGTCATCTTCTGTCTGCAGCTGAGAGGTGTAAGTTCTTTCGTAATGAGGCATGATTTAGGCAATGCTTAAAATCTTGTTGCTGTTAAAGAAAGTGTTTTCATTTCTTTAATAGCTCAGTCCTAGATTTCTGGCATGGCAAATGAAAGCAGCTTTGAGATTGCAATTGTTTGGCTCTGTTTTCCTTCAGATAACTGACAGACCTATCCAATCCGTAGCTTAAAGGCAGGACCTGAAATACAATATGAAACTGTTTCCTTTCTGCTGATTCTCTCAACAGGTTCTCAGCAGATCAGTGTTATTTTTCTCTTCCTCTGAATTTTCCTCAACCCATTTTCTTCATCTCAAAAATTGTGTATATTTTTAGAAAGCCTCTGAAGTAAGTATGATGATGTTGTTTGGGGGTTTTTGTTTTCTCTAGAGGACAACTGTGTGATAAAGATGCTGTCTCCTTGGCTTGTCATTCCCTTGTCTCGCCTCTCTTAATTTTCTTTCCTTCTCCTCCCCGCCTTTCTCCATAGCTAGTGTTAGTCATTACTTTTCAGGCTGTTACATGTAAACAATTGTCTATTTTCTTCTCCGTGGAGGAAAAAGAGAATGAATTTCCAAGATGAGATGGTTAGGATGTTATAGGAAGAAGTTATTTACTATGAGAGTAGTAGAACAATGGAAAAGGTTGCCCAGGGAGGAGGTGGAGGCTCCATCTCCGGATACATTCCAGATCAGGCTTGATGGGGCTCTGAACAACCTGCTCTGGTTGAGAATGTCCCTGGCCAGTGCAGGGGCATTGGACTAGGTGACCTTTAGAGGTCCCTTCCAACCCACACCATTCTATGATTTGATAAGGTTCGCATATCTTCAAATGTCATGCTAAGCCTGCCAAACAGGTTACCTGCTAAAAGCAGGAAGAGGGATCTTACTGCTCATGAGTACTCCCATTTTGGAGTTCTCAGGTGGTTTTGAATCTTGAGCACTTTTGACTTGCTCTGATGTGATTCAGCTGTGCAGGCCAGTGGCTCGATTCCAATTTGTAATGGATCAAGTGCAGGACAACATGGTCCTTTCTGTCCCCATAATTTTGGGGGACTCCAAAAGCCCTGCTGAGAGGATTCGTTGATTTGCCCGTTGATGTTGGAAGCAAGTGACAGAACCACTTTGTACCTGCCGTCTTCCATCTCTTATGTTATAATAAGAATGCTGTGTTGCCAATTATTACCTCTATAGGCTGTAGCCATGAAATGTTGTCAGATGTTTCTTCCGCAAGGAAAAACTAGTGGAAACATTGAGGCTACTCTTATGTCAGGTACATAAGACAGAGTACTGTCTTTTTAACTGATTCAGGCAGGGAGGTGTCACTACTGACTGAGAAAAGTCATGAAAGGAAAAAGTATTGGTTGTTGTCCTGGATATAATACAGGTAACGCTTCATGATGTAGGACATAAAAGATGTGCTATAAAGAAAATGAGTGTAACCATTACTGTGGGATTGCTAGATGTGTCTTCAAGCTGAGAGATATCACAGAATGTTAGGAGTTGGAAGGGACCTCTGGAGAACATCTAGTCCAACCCCCCTGCCAGAGCAGGATCACCTGGGTGAGATCACACAGGAACACGTCCAGGTAGGTGCACCATAAATATTCGGAGAGTCTCAATTGGCTTTGGAACCACAAGGACCTTTCTGTATCATGGTCCCATAAAGATTATAAAGTTGTAGTTGCTTTAATTTGTAGTTCACAGTAGCTATCCCGACACTTGCCTTAGAGACCACAGAATCCTACGTGTGTTTGTAACAGCTCTACATTGCTTGGCCAAGTCTTTGCTGTTTGCCAACGTTGAGTTGAAGATGTCTGGGAATCTTGCTGCACTGGGAATCCCTGCCTGAGATTGGTTTGTCTGAAGAGAGTAAGATAACTGTGTTATGGGCAAAGAATAACTTGGTGCCTGAGAGGGAGCTTGAAGTGTGGAATAGCAGCAACCAAAGCTAAATTAGTTAAAGGGGAAGAGAAATCTCTCAGTAATTAGCAGCTGTAAAAAATTTTGTGGGAGGGCTTGATCATAGACCAGAGAAATGGACAGGCTTGCCTAAAAGCTTAAAGCCATGCTTCAAGACACTGTTTCTTCATGCAGGGCAATAAAAAGTGAAGTTATCCCCTATGTTACTAAACTGATGTCATGGTGCTGTAGGAGGCCATGTAAGCTAGTCCTTTTCATGTATCCTCCTTTAGTGTTCTTGCACTTAAACAATTGATTTTCTACTTCTGTGGATTGGCTGACCAGATTTTTCAATTCAGATCATTGAGATGAATACAGAGATTAGCAGCTCCTACTTCTGCTGGGCTAGTGAAGAAGTGCATCATGCACAGCGTAGAATACTGAATGGCTTTTATTTACAGTTCTTATATTACAGAAGACCATGAAATCTAGGTTTCCAGATGCAATGTGCTGGATACAGTAAATGAACAGAGGAAGAAATGATCTGTACATACACCAAAAAAAAAAAAAAGTTGTGGGAAGCTGAAGAGAGAATTAGTCTCTTCCCGAGTTAATTTCTACAGTCTGTCATTGGTATAGGGTGGAAATAAAACCCAGACACTGTGTCTGTCTATCTTGTGTCTCTTAAAGGCTTCTCCTGCAAGATGCTGGCATTACATGACTCGATAGTTGTATTTAACATGAGATAAGCATATAATCTGAATACCATGTGGGAAGAGTGAGTGAAAGAGAGACTGAAATCCATTACTGATAGTATATTACAAAGGAAGGATTCTGCCCTGTGTTCCTCTGACTTCTTTCCCTATCACTGCAATTCATCTTTATTCCAGTCATTTCTTAATTTCTTCCTCTCATTTCCCTTAAAGTCCTCTTTTTGACTTTTCTTTCCTTTCCCTCTAGCTTTCCCTGTCCTAACTTCTGGCACTTGACATCTTTATAATATTGATTTTTCCCTTCCAACAAAACTGTTGCACAGTTGGCTACCCTTCCAAAACTCATTCTATGCAAGATTTTGTCCCTTCGTTCTGCCGTACCTACCAATTCTTTAGGACCTGGAACTTTTAGAAGTGTGTACAGCAGAACTGTAGTGGATTTTACCCTTTGTATAATTGCGCTCTAATACATAAGATTAATATTAAATGTCTACCATTAGCCTAATATACAGTCTCTACTGAAATTAAAAATTTGAGGAATACTTGTATAAATGTCAACTCTTAGTGTCGTAACATTTTAGGATTGCAAATGTCAAGGTATGCTATGTAATGGTGTTTTCCTGTGTGTGAAGTACATTATAATCACTGCTGGAGGAATCTTAAAATTTTCCAAAGTTCACACAAGTTAACCAATCCAAAGATGGTTTTCTAAATTGCTGATTTATTCCAGTGAGCAAATGGAGTGGAAATCAGGGTGAGTTAGGGTTAACTAAGAAAATACCAAAGTGGTCAAAATGAAAAGTCAAACTCCAAGGGATCTGGGTGGTAAATTGTTGCTAAAGGTGTGCGATTGAAGATGCTTAGTAGTTTCAACATAATTTTGTGGTCATGGAAAAAATACTAGCAACAGAGGCCTCTCACTCATTACACATGCCATTACAAAAATGGCATGTGAAAGGGATCCAGGAGGGATCATTTTGACTAATTAAGTGAGATAGTTGAAAAAGACTGTGATGAAGTCCAAGTTTGCCATGTTTATATGCTCAATTTCTTTCTTTTTAAGTGGAAATCCTTAAATCACGGTTGCAAGAGTAGGGAGCAGTCCTTTCCATAGTCGATAATTTTCCATTTTTAACCCTGAGCTTTTAAAGGGTTAGAGATTAAAACATGATGGTTAAAGCAGAGTGTATATCTAATGATTCCTTAGATGTGAACAGAGAATTTTGACAGTGTCTCTGTAGTCAGAAGGAGAATCACAGAATTCTAGAATGCCTTGGGTTGGAAGGGACCTCTAAAGGTCACCTAGTCCAACTCCCCTGCAGGGAGCAGGGACATCCTCAACTAGAGCAGGTTGCTCAGAGCCCCATCAAGCCTGACCTGGAACGTCTCCAGGGATGGGGCCTCCACCACCTCTCTTGGGAGCCTGTTCCAGTGCTTCTTGACCTTCACTGTGAAGAAGTTTTTCCTCATACTTAGATGTAATCTCTCCTGTTACAGCTCATTCCGTGGCACAGTTTTAACCTCACAATGTGCAGTTAGTTATTACAGGGCAAGACTGACCAAGACATGAAGAACCTCACGACTAGTTTGTCTTTTTTTGGACTCTACAAATGGATGGGTACCTCTTCCTTTCTTGGTATTTGTGACAGTGGCTGATTACTGTCATGGAAGGATTTTAACTGATAACCTTTAAAAGTTGATTTGATGTTTGGGAAGAGGACTGGGAAAGCGCTGCACGACATGCTGTCAAAATCCATCTTGCTAGAGATTATTCAGAATTTTCTTTTCAGTAGCCTCCTAATGCAGTAACTGATCTTGCTTGTTAAGTTGACGGTAGCAAAAGTGAAATGTTAACTGTGCAGTACTTTTATTGCTTGAACTAATCTATCGATGAAAGTATGCTTTCCCATTGGGGAAATACTGGTATAGCTACCTGTAATTGCAATATTCTCTCAACCCCAAATGATTTAATTTAGCGATCAGACAAAACAGAAAGGAAGCTTCTTCCCAGCCTGTCTTAGCTTTGATTTATCTTCATTTGGCTGGCTCAGAGAACCCTGTCTATCTAATTCACATGTAGAGAGTGCTCTATTTTTAAGTCTGTGCCTCTCTGTGTCCAAGGCAACCATTTGAAACCAAGGAAATCCTAATATCTGCAGAACTTATTCTACGTACGTATGCGTCCAGCTACAGCAGGCTGTTTCCAAGGGTCTGACAGTTTATCACAGGAAACATAGCAATGCAGATATTATCAAGTTGTCTCCATGAGATTAAAGCTGGACACAGCTGTTGGTAGTTTAATAATTCCACTGATGCTTAAACACAGTGAGTTGGTCTTTCCTTTTGCAATAATTTTTCACTTCCTTAAAAAAAAAAGTTGTTTTTTTACTTCCTGGGGCTTCGCTTTTATTAATAGATTGGCCATATTAATCACAGAGCTACTCCAGCTTTTGCAAAGTTATAGTTGAGCAAAGTGCAGATGTAAATACAACTATTTGGCCTAATTAGGCAATTCAGTGCTTCATTCCTGATGTCAGCCATGACTTTGTGATCAACAAACGAGTGTCGGCAAAGTGTCCTAAAGGTGTGTTTGATACTAGCAAACCAGGGCAAGAGATCGTCCACAAACTGCTTGACAAACTCACTAAAAACATTATGAAATACCTGTTCTGGCAATCTAGAAGTGATGCACCAGTAAGACAGTGTAGCTATGTACTTCTCTGGGTTTTTTCCCCATGTTTCATAAAGGAAAAAAATCTGATTATAATTAAGGTACACTTCAGTCCTCTGTGAGGTTATAACCTTATTCCTCTTTTTTTTTTCAGAGATGTGTATGCTAGGGCTCCAAAAAAGACTGCTATGACAGTGGGCTACTCCTGATCCTTCCCAAACCAAACTGGCCCAGGCTGCCCAGGCGGGTTGTGGAGTCTCCTTCTCTGGAGATGTTTAAAACCCACCTGGATGAGTTCCTGTGCAACTTGGTCTAGATGATCCTGCTCCAGAGGAGGGATCAGACTAGATGATCCTACGAGGTCCCTTCCAATCCCTGACATTCTGTAATTCTGTGAAAGGAAGGATCCCAGCATACATTTTTACTATCATTACATACCTTCCCGGTAACAGATACTTGACAATTTCCTATTTCTCATTTTTCCCTCTTATCAGCCGTGTAGAAATGCTAAGATATTTCTAAACTAAATCCACTAGATGCTTTCTGGTTCCAGCTGTGCACATTGATCATGTTGTGACTTCAGGCTGGGAGGAGACCTCAGGCTGCATCATAAATTCATAGAATGGTCGGGGTTAGAAGGGACCTGAAGAGATCATGGAGTCCAACCCTCCTGATGAAGTGAAGCAGGATCACCTAGGGCAGGTCACACAGGAAAGCATCCAGGTGGGATTTGAAAGTTTTCAGAGAAGGAGACTCCACCACCTCTCTGGGCAGCCTGGGCCAGGCTCGGTCACTCTCACAGTGAAGAAGTTTCTCCTCATGTTGAGGTGGAACTTCCTATGCTCAAGTTTAAATCCCTTATTCCTTGTCCTATTGGTGGAATGCACAGAAAAGATACTGGCTCCCTCCTCCTGACACGCACCCCTCAGATATTTATAGGCATTGATCAGATCCCCTCTTAGCTTTCTCTTCTCCAGACTAAACATCCTCAGTTCTCTCAGCCAGTCATCTTCAGCGTTCTTTGGTCTTCAAGGGAAGAAGGTGGACTGCATGGACAGGAAGGGGTCAGAGGAATTCTGCAGTTTCACCCCATTCTAGTGATGGAAAGTTGTTTCCAGGTGCAGGGGACTTCAAGTTGGCAATATACTTATGCTAAAGAGCTGAAAGAAGTAATCATCAAACCGTACCTTATCTATAGGAAAAAGCTCATTACTCATCATTACAGATGTAAAGGTTTTGTATTTTGTATTTGTAAAGACTTGCTTTAGGTTAAAACTATGACTTTATGTCATAATTAATATATGATGAGACTGATGATAAGAGATCTCATGCAAAATTTCTTTCCAGAAATCACCATGTGACTTTTCTTTTGAAACGGGACAGTGTAAAGTAATGAAATGGCAGGACAAAAATAAATAATACACAAACCCTCTGTTTCCTTTTTGCATTGCTAAACTACTTTTCAAACCTTGATAGTGACTTCCAGAGAGCTGATGGAGGTCTACCTATTTCTATGGAGTCAAACCTATTCTGGAAACATTTGAGACCTCTTTGGAGAAAACTGGATTGTCCTGGTGGAAAGACTCCGAAATGAATTCAGTAAACAATTAGAGGAAATAAGAGGGTAAGACAGATGATGACTCAACTTGTTCTGAATTATTGTTACTCACCTAGCAATTTATTGAAGTTAAGTAAAAATCAACTTNCAAGCTCAAAACTACATGTTACTTGTTAGAAGATGTTCGTGATCCTTTTCTTTCTGCTGCTCTATAAGCTGAGTTTTCAGATGGGATTTTTTTAGCTGGGATTTTTTTTATGGTACCGCAGTCTCACAAAGGTTGTGGCAAGTGGGACCTAATTGAGAAAGTCCTTGGGGTTTAACTGACAAATATTCATTTCTAAAGATCTTCAGATCAATCTAGAATACTTAATATATTTTTTTATAATGTCAGCTGTGACATTCAAGCCAATGCTACACTCGAGTAGCCTTTTTTGTTCATAAGGAATGTTGAACGAAGTATTATTCCAACACAAATGGTTGAATTTGGCAACCTTGTCTTCTATTTCCTTGTTATGCACATGACTATCCTAAGTAACCCTTGATAATTCATGGGGTTCGACTCTCATTAGCATGCAAGGATGATGGGAATTTTAAAAAAGGCAGCAGATTAATTTAAGGGTAGGATATAATGAAGAGGGGTTTAAATGTACAAGAGCAGCACGAAAAGCTGACAAAGCCTTCTGGACTGTATCTAAAATTACTGAAACTAGCTGAAAGAAAGGCTTTGAAAACTTGCTGGATGTCTACTGGCATTATTCTAAAGATGTGTTCAATGAATTTATGCAGATTTTTCTCAGCTGTGTTTCTTTTTTATAGTTTTCATTGCCTGATTCTGTTGTTACCTACTATTACTTTGTTTTTCTTAAAGCAACTTGTTTTACAGTTGCCTTATCCATCTTTATGTGGAAAAACTGGTCCTGCTTCTTGTGTGGCTTTAGGAAAATCTGCAAGTCTAATAAGTATTGCTATGAACTATACAAGAGCAATTTCATTAAATTATCAGGATAAAAACAAGCTGGCTAGATACTAAAAGATGAAATACTGGGGTTTTTTAATGGATTTTTGAGGCTCGACTCTCATCTAAAGAGACTCCTAAATTTGCAGGTTAGCTTGCAAATAATTTAGCAACTTGATTAGGCATCTTTAATACAGCAATACTGGTTCGTGTTCACCAGAGTTCCAAAAACTGAGAGGTACTTCATAAAATACGAAACCGTCATGTAATAGCTAACATAAATTGGCTAAAGCTGTAGCATTTTTACTTTGATTTTCAAACCGAAGGATTAATTTCCGAAAGCTCTTCACTGTCATCCTCAACTGAATGCAGAGGAAGTTTGAGAGTGTTCGTTTCAAAATTTCTCCCACTAAATTGCGACGTGGAGCTGGAAAGAGAGCATTGGAAAAAGACTTGGACCATTTTAATTGTATTTCAGGCTCATTACACACTTTTTTAATTAGTTAATTGTTCTTCTCTCTACTTCACTTTTTCTTGCCTTTCCTTATAGACGAGTAGAGACAACACAGTGCAGTTGTGACAGTCTTGTTTCCTGTGTATTTTCCTACATATCCAGTCTAACACATCCTTAAGTCCTGGAATCCTAAAGCACTAGTGTCTGGTACTGTGCAGGCAACAGGGTTCTCCCAAGGACATTATCATCTACGTGATAATTGCTTTTTTCCCATGCTGCTGTCTGGAAAATCCAGAGGAAGTTCCCAAGAAAAGCATCTCTCCAATAAAATAGACTATGTAAGGGTATTTGAATACAATGCAAGTCATCGGATTAGGATATTGTGTACTTTGGCAGTCAAACAGATTGATCCATGGCTGCCAAACATTTATTCTCCTTGGACTGATCTGGTAGCAGTATGCATTTTCTATATCTAAGCCTAATAAATAGAGTCCTAATGGGATTCTGTATATTCTAATCTGAAATAATCAGGGCATTTTGGGAGAGTTGGACTAAACAGGGCATTGAGGGTTGGACTACATGACCTCTGGAGGTCCCTTCCAACCCAAACCATTCTATGATTCTAATCCTCAGCATGCCAGCAGGAATCTATAGAAGATTTCTTGGCATGTTATGGTGCTATGTTGCTTTTGTAGTAGGGAAAAAAATTGGCTTAAACTTAGAAGCCAAAATGGCAGAAGGCAGCAGATAAAAGAATTTATTTTGGATGCTTTGTTTGAAGAAGATTGTCTTAAATTTTTGGATGTCACGACTGTGGCACATATTTGTGCCTGATGAAAACTGTTTTCCACAAAGAGAACTTTTTTTCTCCCTAGAAAGAGAGGATGAAGGCCAAAACCACAACCAAAATATTGCTACAGTTTATAGGGCAGGATGAAAATGGAGTGAAAGTTTTGGGTACCACTCAAATATTTGCAGCTGTCTCCAAAAAAGGAAGAAGGTAAGAGACAGATTTTTGGACTGGGAGTGTAATGTGTGGAAATTCATGATCATGGTGATGAAATTGAAGAAGAAATGGAGAATGGAGGAAGAGACAGATATATTTGAAATGGTGGAGGAGAAGCTGTCAAAACATGAGTTGATGCAAGCAGTAAAGCGCAAGAAAATACACAGGAGCTTTTTCCCTCTGCGATAACAGATAGAATTGTCATAGACCTGGGAGAGTTCATGGAGAAAACTTGAGTGATATGTGGAACCTTTCAGTCTTGAAACTGGCAATGGGCTGTGTGTTCCAAAGATGCTCATTCCGCTAGTTATTCCAAATTTTTTATGACAAAAACCTCTTCACCTTTCAGTGGGAGGTGTTCTGACTGGCATCAGCCTTTTGAGAATGTCATCCAACAGATCCAGAGTTTGTGAAAATAAACATTTCATAGAAGTGAGAGATAATAATTGTCTTGTGCTGGTTGTTATGTTCTATTAAGGAGAGGGAGACCCTTTTGTAATAGCTTTGTCTATTGCTGATGGGGTAGCTCCTTAAGGAATTTGTTTTAGGGATGGAATAGGCTTGCTTTGTATTCCTTTTTGCTTAGAGTTAGTTTTTGAGGTCTTGATTTTTTCTTTTGTTTTTAAAGGAATTCCCTATTATAATATATATAAGATATCCTGTATAGTCCTAGGATTGGGGTTTTATTCCGTATAGAGATTTTCAGAATAATACTGTGAGAAATTTATAGGAATGGTATCAACATCTGAAGTTATAACTATGATGGAAAGTTTTAGAGGCCTTTTATCTAGGTTTAAATACAGTATTTGCTATAAAATAATATAGGCTATTGCTGAAAGAAACAATTTGAAAAGCAAATTATTGTTTAATGTTATTTTTACTTTACGTAAAGATGGTGCAATCATATATGACTGCATTCTTGAAACTCGGTTAGCAATTTAGATAGAAGATTTCTGCCTGTAGAAGTGATTTTGCTATTTATGTTCTTTGAAATAATTATTACTTTTGATTTTAAAGATTTACTTCCTTTTTTAGGCTTTTGTTTTCATTCTGCCTTTAGTTAACTGTCTTTTGTGCCGCCTTCTTATCAGTGTAGCACGTCATATCTGATACAGCTCTTTACCCTTGCTGTCTGTACTGTATAATTATGGTGTTGGCTTAAAAGAATTTTACTTTTTTTACGGTAAAAGCCTGTAAAAGCCTGGTCACTTTTGGGCTTGTAATTTTCTCAGCTAATATGTGGAGGTCAGCATAAAGTTCAGTTATCCTGGATGTGGTACAAGTCTGATTTCTTTACTGAATAATTACCAAGCAAAAAAAAAATTGTAATGTTTGGTTTTGTATGTACTGAAAAAGTTATTAAAAAAAAAA
>WEIS01002794.1:1409-12183 GCA_013389965.1 Todus mexicanus | reverse complement strand
TTTTTTTTGTATTTTATTTTTTTGGCTAGCCGGCCCCAGATGAATAGCTCTGGGCAGAAGCGAGCAGACAGCATCCCCTGTATTCCACCCTTCATATGAAAACCAGATGCCACGAGTACGGTTACAAATCAAAGCTGACAGGGAGACAAGAGTTTCACTCAGGAACTGAAAGAGGGCACGAAACCTTTCCAGAAGGGGCTACCGGGCAGCCCCCCGATGCACAAACCCTGAATTGTACCAACTATCAGAGCCTGAAAACCACCGATAATCATCCACCCTGTGCCACGGAGCCCGACAAACACCGATAATCACCCTCTCCAGCATTATTCACATTACCCATTGGTTTTTCGAGCAACGAGAAGGGGATAAGAACTTGTTACCTGGGGAGTCTTATTTTTATGAGTTTGAACCGCTCGCTACTTGCATTTCCACAGCTGGTTGGGCCGGCGCAGGGCTCGGCTGAGCCTGGAAGAAAAGCCATGCTCAGAGGGCGAGGCGGTGGCAGCATCCTGACGGGTACCACGCTCTAATGAACTGTCAGCTTGCAGAGGGAGGGCTGATGAAACAGCCGGGCTAATGTCGAGTGACAGCCGCGATTTACTAATCCATCCGAGAAATAAATCGAAGCCGTGTGGAATAAAAGCGGAGTTCAAGCCCGGCCCTCGCCGGGGCACTCGCAATGAAATGAAACGTCAGGTTTTATAAATGACCTTTTCATGTAAGTCCCTGGCGAGGCCCTGGAGGAAGCGGGGGGCGGCTGCCCTGGGGAAGCGCTTCCAAAGCTGCAAAGTCAGGAGCGTGGTGCTGGATGGAGCCAAGGCTGTGGGGACTGGGGCTGGGAGATGATCTCCAGCCTGCTTGGTTAGAGGACCGTACTATTGGGGTGTGCATCTCCCACACCTGCAGCTCCATCGGGATGTACTTCTTCCACATCTGCAGCACCCACTGGGACACGCATCTCCCACATCTGCAACTCCGCTGGAGTGTGCATCTCCCGTTTAACCCCAGAGCTGCAGAGAGAAAGTCCCAGCTTAGGTCTGCCCCAGGCCGACAGGTCTAAAAGCTCCATCCCTGACACTGAGTAGTGCTCAGAGGTTCCCTTCCTGGCCTCGAGGGTTTCTGCAGCACCCCAAGAAGCCATCTCAGGCAGCATACATCTCAGGCTGCATTGAAATAGCCTGCGTAAGCCGAGCCCTCGCAGAGCTGGAGTCACTGACCTGGGGCTGCTCGTACAAAGCGTGGCGGATCTTGACGCTTCACGTTTCCCGGCTCGCTCCTCCTGCGAGCCAGAGCTGCCGGCAGCGACACCCCGACAGCCGTGGGAGGGATGTTCTATTGCAAAACCCGCCGGGATGCAGACGGGATCTGCGCCGGATGAGCCCTGTAGCCATCCCAAGCACCTCGCTGTGAACTCAGGGTTGTGAAACTCTCCCCGGCCGATGTTCCCATCTGGAGAGCTCCGTCTCTCTGGCTTGTGCATCTCCCAGGAAGGATTTCTCTCTACTGGAAAAAGGAGATTTTTCCGAGCAACCTGCTGCTGCCTCCTGACAGCCCTCGCTGCCGCCACGGCCCCGGCAACATTTCAGCTCGGGTAGGTTGAAAGGATTGCTGCAACCAGTTGGCAGTGAAGGATCGCTCGGACTGTGGAAGTGCTTTGGGATGAAAAGCATGTGATAAATTATGATTACTACTCTTCCCTCCGATCAGCCAGTCGCTGGTTTCCAGCACAACGCCGGCCAGAAAAGTCTCACCGAGGGATTCTGGCCTCGCCCCGAGAGCTTGCGGTTGAATGAAAGCAGATATTTCACACCAGCATCCGGAGCCTGCTTTGGGCTCTCGAAGTGACAGAGAATTCACCACAGCTTTCATAATCTCTTCCAAAATTAATTATCCCTCTTTCTCCAAACCTTCCTGCTTGAACTGCTCAGCCCTGCAGCTTTGGTGATGGAGCCAGCGATGCCGCAGCATGTGCAATGGGAGAGCCGCTGCCACCAGGTACCTTTTCTCCGGGCAGGTAGATTGGACTGGATTCTCTTTTCTTTTTGCACTAGAACCAAACTTAAAGTTCATTCCTAAGCTCTTGGCAGTATCACACCCTGCTCCTGTGGGAGCATCATGACAAGCTCATCACTCCGGCTCATGAGCAACCTGGACGCTTCTCTGTGGGTTACTGCTGAGCCAACCTCTATGTCATCCGCAGGCACCCGCCGCGTCACTTTGCGCTGCTTCTCAATTAAAAAAAAACAACCCTGAGGGGTGAAAAGCAGTGAGCTGAAGGAAGAGATCTCCGCAGAACGCTCGAGGAAACATCCACCTTGCTTGCAATCCCTTGCTCACAATTGCCTTGCTTACAAATCCTTACTTGCAATTCCGCTCTTGTAATCAACCACCTCGCTCGCAGTTGATCTTACTCACAATTCCTTGCTTGCAATTCCTTGCTTACAATTCCCTGCTCCCAAACATCTTGCTTGCAATTCCATGCTTGCAATTTCCTGCTCCCAAACATCTTGCTTGCAATTCTGTGCTTGCAATTCCTTTCTCACAACCACCTTCTCACAACTCCTTGTCCGAGCGCGCTCACACCTCCCCTAACACGGGACCTCTTCCATTTCTATAGTGCTCAAGAGCCTCATCAAACCAGCTGAACCTTCAACGCTTCCCCACCAGCCAGACTCACAAACCTTCCCAAAATCATATTAAAGTTGACTTGGCACAAAAACCCCTGCTGATTTCTTGCAAACTCCAGAGCAGCCAACAGCAGGCGGAGGCTGGCAGGGAAAGGGCTGCCGACGTTCAGCCGGAGGGTGGACAAAAAGACCCCCAAATTTTCTATACCAAGAGCAATGCTCCACCACTAGATTGATTTGTTTTAAAAAAACCCAAAAACATTTCTGAAGGGATCCCAACGGGATGAAACAGAGACCCTGTACACCCCGATACTGGTGTTGCTTCCCCTACCAGCAGCATATTGTAGGGTGCTGAGCCACACTGCCCATCTCACCCCCTCCTTGCACCCTTTGGCGAGAGCCAGCACCACAGGGTCGCACCCCAAGGATGGGCTCCGCGGCAGGTCCTGGCGGTGCTGGGCAGCTTCACCGGGAAGACGTGGGAATCCTCCCTGTCACCATCGCCCTCCCGCGCCTCTGAACGCCGGCCAAGGAAAACACCATTGTGTTGGGAGCAGACAAGGAGCCGGTGCCAGCGAGGTCCGAACAGCCGCCTCATTGTGTCCCTCCGGCTGCCGGCTTAGCCTGGGGTTAGGTCAGCCTAAGTGTGCAGCTTTTCACTTCGAGCCTTCGTTAATGGAGAGAGGAAATGAGAAACATTACACGGTAGGGCTGGTTTGCGTGGAAGGCAAACGCTGGGAAGGAAAATAAGCCTCCTACCCCAATGTGATGCGAGTGATGGCCCAAAATGGGAGCGGGGCTGCCGTGAAACGTGGGGAGCAGCGGGATGGGAGCGATGCCACAGCTCCTGGTCCCAGCCGCAGCCAGTCCCAGCTCCTCCCAGCCCATCGTGTCCATCCAGCCTCCCATCCCCCAGGTCGCCGGGATGCACAGGCAGGGTTTGGGGGTGCTCCCATCCCAGCCTGCTCCTTCTCTTCTCCTGTATGAAACCTTTTGCTGAAGAATAAGCATCATACCAGGCAACTAACCTAGCCCTTCTAGTGGATCCTTCAAGGCTTTTCCAGCTTCAGAGGGGTGGAAAAGGACACGGGGACTGTGGGCGAGGGCAGAGAGGACACTTCCCAACAGGTTCCCCTTCCAGCTTCATCTCATGAGTCACCTGAAATCAGGTCGGTTTAGTTCAGCCGCTCGGGGCTGCGTGAACTCCCTGAAACTTCCTCCAAGAGCTTCGGAAGCTTCGCCAGCCCAAGCTGCCTCCTGGATATTGCCTGAAGGTTTTACAAGGTCTTTTTGAGCGCTAAGAGTGAGTCCACCCTCGGCATTCTCACGTCTTTGTCCTGTCAGACAAGACACCAGATTTTGAGTGAAATTCATGGCCTGGAGGTTTGAAGGCCCCACCTCTCCCTGTTTCCACTCTTGGAGCAGTGTGGACTCTCACTCTGCAGTGCCCGAATCCCCACTCCAAGTGGAAGCAGCTCGTCCTTGCACCTGACCAGCCCTGTCCAGGCAAACCCCTCTCAGCCCTACTCACTCTGCTCCATTCCGCATCCTTTCCCCATGTCCCCCAGCAACTCCAGCCCCTCCACCAGCTTCTCCCATTCCCCCTATTTTCCACCGCTCCACAAGATTTGGTGCGGGCACCGCGAGCCCGGCGTTTCCCCACGCCTGTGAAGCAGCACACGTGCCACCGGCAGGCTGTCAAGAAGCAGCAATCGTTCTCCACGGTCCCAGAACTTCCCAGGCCCTTGTTTTGGTTTCAGCAAAGATAAAACGTCAACATTTTGCAGCACAGAGGGACGGCCGGATAGTCTGACCTGTCAACATCCAGAATGGAAAACACGCTCGTCAAGTCCTCGGGATGAGGTTCTAATTACTCCCCACATACCAGCCTGCATAAATACAGCCGAGCGGTCCAAGAAAAGCACGTTTCCGACACAAAGAGCTTTTCCTGGAGTTACGCGCCGTCTCCTTTACCCCGGGAGCTGGATTTCATCTCCAGTAGGTAGCAATTTGCTTCTGATGGGATTGCAGGGCTTTACGGAGGAGCCCCAGCCCGGGTGGCTTTTGTCTGTGGAGGAAAGGAGGGATGGGAACGGTGACGCTGTGGGACACAACCTGGGGTGGGAGCCTCTGAAGGGTGCTGGCGTGGTCCTGTGGGCCTTGGTGACATCGGTTCCAAAGCACCAGAGGATGCTGCAGGATGCTGACACCTCGCTTTCTGGGAAAGCCAAAAGGGGGAAAAGATCTGATGTCTCATTTCACGGCACAGGTCAAGCTCCCGCATCTTCACCAACAGCTTCCAGGCTCCCACATGCCCATCAGATATCGCAGGTGGAGAGATGCTACCTCAGAATAATGCAACAAATTTGCTTGAAACAAATCCTCAGCTTCTGGCCCCACATCCTAGCTCCTCAGAGATGTGGTTTCTGCTTCCTTCCATGAAGAAACCCCCTCTTTAAAACTTAGACCTTGACTTTGGATGACCTGCCCTCTCTGAGCTGGTTCCAGGCTCTGGGGAGGCAGCTCCTGCCTAAATCCCTGGCAGCAGTGATCCCGCTGCCGAGGGAGGTCAGGGCAGGGATAAGGATGCTCTGAGCCAGGGCACGTCAGTGCTGCTGGGAGGATTTGTGTTTATCTCAGTTAATCACCGTGAGAACTGGGCTCTTTCTGCTCCAAACGTCCTCTTTCCCACTCTGGTATTATAATTTCTGCATCACCAATGGGCAAGAGGAAAATAAACTCAGTCAATGCTTAGAAAAACATCCAGGGGAGCAAAACTCCCTGTTTTAGAGTGAAGAGACACTAACGTGGAGCCGGCTCAGTCATCAGCTCTGAGGACACTTGACCACAAGCAGGACCAAAGTTGGCCTGAAGGACCAGAAGACTCCTCAGAAGCCAGAAGAGTCCCGCCAGAAACTGGGATGGGGTGGAAGGACCCCTGGATCTGAATCAGCGCTGCCTCAGTTTCCCCTCCAGCCTTTCCCCTGCCACGCATATACCAGTTATAACATCCCAGATGACAAAACCGCTGCCTCCTAAATGGAACCAAGGCCCCCAGGGTGTCATCTCAGGTTGGCACTTCCACGCTGCTCCCAAGCACCCTCCAAGGGCTTCTCCTGGCAGCTTCAGCCTTGCCATCACCTCCCAGTTTGCAACGTCCAGGGAAAAAAGCGCAAGATATGCAAAGTGAAGCTTCACGTGACACACGGGCCCTCGTGGGGAGGGTCTCAGGGGAGCTGGAGCAGGCAGCAGCCGAGCAGGAGCGGTGCTGCCTGGGCTGTTTGAAGCCCCACGTGGGGGACCTGCCCTCTGCAATCCATTTAGCACTTGGCACCGCTCAGAGGGCTATTTTTAAAAGGTATGCAACTGTCCCAGAAACCCAACTTTGAAGTGTGGTTCAAGGCTTTGTTGTTGTGAAAAGAAAGGGCTTTCTTTTTTTTTTTTCTTTTACGTTTGTAATTAAATGCAAACACAAGCGAGTTATTGGACCGGAGCCGGCCAAGGCAGGTCAGCTCTGCTCTACCCATCGGGGCTGGATGGTGTCCCGCTCCGGTTTCACAGCACGCCTGACACACCGCCGGCCTTCGCTCCGCTCTGCACAATGCTGGCCTTTGCTGGCAATTAGAAAAATTTCTTTCCTGGCCGCTGATAAGTCCCAGGAGAGCACAGGGCTCCTTCCCATCCTCTGCAGCCCAGCGCTGGCGTACGAAGAGCGTTCCCCAGCCTGCGTGAGGTGGGCAGGGGACTCGGTTGAAAGCGATGCTCATGGTGATCCCCCAGACGTGGCCACCGTGGGTTGCAGGAGGGAGGGGATGTTGCTCTGAGCTCCCCATGTGCATCCCAACTCCCAGCCTGCCTCCTCCTCCTCTTCCTCCAAAGCACCCGGGTTTTTCAGGGTCCATGCTTTTGGCCAGCTTCTGCATCTGTCAGCAGTAGGTGATGCCTGATTCAGGGATGCCTGAGACCTGCTCGGAGAGGCAATACCAGCCAGTCGGTGCCAAATGAACCCGGCAGCATTGCCCCAACGCCTCCAGGCTGGCAGAAGATGTTGATAGGAGCAATTTCCACCTCTTGGCTGTGTGGTTTCAGATGTGGCAGGTAGAGCCACGAAGCTGCCTTAGCTTACTGACCCTCTGGAAATTGAGAGCAGCTTCTTCCCTTTGCAAGGCTATCAAACATCTCCAACTCTCAGTCCTCAGCCAGTCCTTCACCTGGGGAGTCCCAATGCAACGGCACAGTCCAGCTAAGAAGAAACTTTAACGCATGGGGCAACGCTGGGAGAAATGAGAGGTCCCCTCACGCTTCTCTCCCAGGGAGGTATTTTGGAGGTGTTGCTGGAGGCCAGCACCCGGTGTTCCTGGTTTTAACCTGGGTTTTGGGGTGGGAAGGTACTAATTAAACATGACAGCTCAACAGGAAGGGGCTTTAAATTATTCCTGCCACCCTGTTTTGTCCAGGCAACTCCGCACAGCCACGGGGAGGGTGCAGGCTGTTCCCCTTAATTAAAAAGCAGCAGATCCACACCAAAAATAGACNTTCGATATAAATGCCCCGTTCTTTTCCGAGATACACCACCTTCTTGGTTTCAGCCTCTTCCACCAGTGGTTTTGTCCACAGACTCATTGCTCCAAGGTCTTTGATGGCTACAAACAAGCAGAGACGCTGATTCCAGTATCCTCAGGGATGCTCCAAAGGAAGACTCCAACTCTTGGACACCTGATGGGTGTTACCTTGGTAAATTCACATCAGACATGCAGGCAGCTGGGAGTGCCCAGGCTGCCCAGAGTGCTGGGGATCAGTCCGCACAAGACCCAAATCTTCCCTCCCAGCCTTCCACCATCCCGCATGGGCCAGCTTTGCCTGACTCCTGGCTCTGGTTCACCAAACCTGGCGTTGGACATTGTTTCCAACTCCTCTGGATGCGAAGAGCTCGTGGCAGGGGTAGCTCAGCGATTCTTGGTGTCATGGGGGATGCTGCGGTGTGGGTGTCAAGGCTTTAAAACCAGCAGCACCTCGGCAAGGATTTCTTCAGGGACACTGACCAGCCAGCAGCTTGGATCCGTAGGGGACCAGGCAAAGCCCAAAGAAGCCCTCAGTGTCTGCCGAGACACACGGCTGCAATGTGGTCTCCATCAATCTTTGCTTTGTTTGCAATAACAGAAAGGCGAGGGCAGAGTTGGGCTTCCTGGGAAGCCACGTCCACACGAGTGGGTGTGAAGTGATAAGGAACACCACCGACCATCACCATGAATCATCCAGCTTCCCTTTCCAATCCCTTCAGCAGAAGGGAGAGGAGAGTCCCTTCCCATTTCAACTGGGAAATACTTTCACTTGGTCCCGAGCGGAGGTTGGAACAGACCTCTGAGATCAGCAAGTCCAATCTATGACCTAACACCACCACATCAACTAGACCATGTCACTAAGTGCCACACGCAATCTTTCCTTAAACACTTTCAGGGATGGTGACTCCACCACCTCCCTGGCCAGTCCATCCCAGGGTTTTATCCCTCTTTCCCTGAGGAAGAGATTCCTTGATGATGGAGAGACCAAGGCCGTCCCAAATGTGTTGGGCAAGCCAAGACCACGCTCCCTGCAGATTATTCCTTGGAAGCCGGACTCTGATTTCACTTCGGCGTGTGTAAATGAGACCAGAGCCCAGCAGGGCCAATGCCGTTGCTCCCCAAACATTGCTGGGGCTGGCTGGAGGAATGAAAAGCTGTGTTACAGCCTGAGCTGAGCTTCTGCAACATGAATGCCCAGCAGTCAGGCACAGATACCTTCAGGGGTTGATTCCCGGCTATATTAAGGCCCCTTTATGCTCCTCCAGCCACGTAAAGAGGTCTCTAAGTGAGTGTAAATTAAATTTAAGTTACTTTTGCTTCCTTTTTAAGGCCCCTTTATGCTTCCAATGAGGGGGTAAAGGAGGCTCAGCGTGACTGGGAGGCGGGCAGGCTTCCCTGCCAGGCACACAGCCCCTCCTGTGCTGCCTGCACTTGCCCATAGAGCCAGCTCAGAGACCTTACTGGGTGCCAGCTCCAGTCGTGCTGACATGGGGTGTGATGGGTTTTGATGTCTCAGAGACAGGAGGTCTCTGGCCTAAGGCACAGCAGGTCAGCAGGAACCACACCACAGAATCACAGAATTGTTCTGCTTGGAAGAAACCTTTAAGCTCATGGAGTCCACCCATTCCCCCAGCCCTGCCAAGGCACCACTGCCCCAGGACCCTCAGCACCACATCTCCACGGCTTGGAAACCCCTCCAGGGATCAGCGGGACTCCACCCCTGCCCTGGGCAGCCTGGGCCAGGCCTGGGCAACCCTTGACAGTGGGCAAGAAATTGTTCCTCAGCTCCAACCTCAACCTCCCCTGGTGCAAAGGGGAAGAGACATCCCACATCCATGCATGGCGAAGGACAGGACACACTCAGACACAAATTTTAAATTCCCAGAAGATATTTTTCCCCATACATGGGAAGATGTTTCCCCTGGCCAGCTAACACAACAGGTAACTCTATTCTTCTTGGAAAGCATTTCTCTCTCCAAAGCTTTTGGTAGTGGGTAGCCAGTTCTTGCAGTTACTCCAAAATACGACAATGTGTTTCATAGACTCACAGCCTGGTTTGGGTTGGAAAGGACCATTAAAGCTCATCTCATCCAACCCCCCAGCAGGGAGCAGGGCCATCTGCAGCTAGAGCAGGTTGCTCAGAGCCCCCAGCAACCTCCCCTGCAATGGGGACAGGGATGGGGCAGCGATCATCTCTCAGGACAATCTGGGCCAGGCTCTCACCAGCAAAAAATCACCACCACCATCTTCTCCTCTCTCTCCAATCTAAATCTCCCTTTTTTAGTTTAAACCATCCCCCCTTGTCATGTCCCAACAGGCCCTGCTCAAAAGAGCATTTCCATCTTTCCTATAGAAGCATATTTTTATGATGCCAAAAGCAATTCTGGCCATTCCTGCTTGTCCAACATTTGCTGAGCACAAGAGCGGTGCAGGAGAGTACAAGAAGGTGCAGCTCAGGTGGGATGTGCTGCAGTGCCGGCGCCTTGCCGCGAGCTACCCTCTCCTCTCAGGCAGGAGGACCACCAGTATACCCCAACCTTCTGCACAGCCCCAAAAGTTCCTCTTTGCCCACGTTCCCGTGAGTCACCGGCTAAAAACCACGACAAATACGCTCAGCTCATGCCGAGGTGCCCACGGCATCTCTCCATCAGCGCACCTTGCTCAGGCAAAGCCTCAGTCTGGCGAGGTCCCAACCAGAGGAACCACCTCTCCCAGGCGCTTCAGTGCCCCAACTCTCCCTCCTTATGGAGGTCCCGCTTCGTTTCTCAATCCAGGCCCAGGTTCCCAAAGCCGCTCAGCCCCGAAGGAGTTAACGGCGCCGGATTCCTCCACCTAACCCTCCAAAGTCCCCGTATAACCAGACTTGGCACTTGGAGAAAGCTCCACAAATCCAGAGGCTAAACCTCGCTGCCTTCCGTTCCTTCGCTCGTCAGGAGAAGGCAAGTCCCGGCTAATTGAGGAAACAGAACCTTCCCCAGCCCCCTTCCAGGAGCCTTTATTTATTTAGGGGATTTTTTTTTTTCCCCTTCCTCCTCTTTTTCCTCCTTTTTTATTTCCCTCCAACCCCCTTCCCAGAGCAAACATTAAGGAAAAGAAAGTGCAAATTAATTTAGTGGAGCTGGGCTGCCAGTTGGGATGCTCCCCAGCTGGCGAGGGCTGTTAACCCCGTCGGGGCTGGGGACACCAGGACACCTCAGGACCCCCCCATCCCCATTTCTCCGCTCCCTACAGAGGGAGAAGGGAATGGACGCAGGAAAGCAAAGGGGAAACAGAAGCTGGTTATGTTTTATTGTCTTAAATCTAATTTTTTTCCCTACATCTCCTTTTTTCAGCCCCCTCTTCCCGCTGCAGCCGAAGCTTTCCCGATTTTACAGTAGGGGGGTTTTTTTGCCTCTTTTTTCTTTTTCTTTTTTAACTCCCTCTGCCTCCTGCACACGATTCAAAGGAAATCTGGGAAACCAAATTCGCAGCTCTCCAGAGCAGCAAATGGAAAGTCACTTAAAGGGACTTTTGCCTTAAAGCGGCAGCGGCGCTTTTCCGCGGCGGATGAAAAAAAGGGGTTAACCCTCCCCTTACATACCCCCC
>WEIS01002793.1:3943-17180 GCA_013389965.1 Todus mexicanus | reverse complement strand
TGGGCAGCCTATTCCAGTATCTTCTCTACTCTTTCTGTGAATAAAAAGGAGTGGTTTGTGCTCCTTCCCCTCCTTAGGATGCAGCCCCCTCAGGCCAGGGGGACATGGAGGACAGGGGGTTGTCTGTGCTCCTCACAGGGGTTGTGCTCCCAGCAGGGTTGGGCCTTCTGGGCACCTTGCAGGGGCGGGTCAAAAAAGAATAATCCACGAGCTTTCCACTTTCCTAAGAAAGAAGGTGTACCGCACAAAACCCCGTGGGAAAAGGAGTAATAAATCAAAAGATCTGCAGCCCTGCAGAGTTCAGAGCACATGGACTTGAGTGGGCAGTGGGGAGCAGGCCCCGGCTTAATGGCCGGCGAGTGTGGCTGGAGGTCTGCAGAATGAGGTTGTGCCGCTGTGGAACGGAGATCACAGCCGCTCGTCTGCCGTCAGATCCGCGGATGAAAAACCTCTCGTCGCAGCAAAGGGCAGGGTTTTGCCCTTTTGGCTGTCGCGCTGAAGGATCTGACAGAAACTGCCCTATATTTCAAAGGACGGATCTTAACAGGACAGGATAGGTCTGGAGCGCGGGGGAAGCCAACGCCGGTCGTACGATAGCTGTGGCGAGCGAGGGAATCGTTCTGGAAACCGGTTGCTGGGTTGTGAAAGCAGGAGCTGGTCCAGCAGATAATGCGTTTCCAAACTGTTTACCAATATTTACATACTGTGATTGTGCCCAGAATTGGGGAAATACCCATACGGGCGGCTGGGGTTGACTGTTTGTTTGCATAGGTAACCGACCTAGGTGTGTAATCGCGGTAATTGCCCTGATAATTGCGTCCCTAAGGTTTGAGCGTTTCCTCCGTGGTTTCCTTTCCCTCACCCTGCGTGTTTTCTTCGTCTCTGACTTTCATGAAGGCAGGACTACCATTGAAACCCCGGCTCTGACTTTTACGCCTTCTCAAATCCATCTCTACAAGGTTTCTACCTCGTAGGACCCCTAGGAAGCGTATCTTCCACTTTCTTAATCCATAATTTCAATAAACAGATGTTCCATCGTGCGTCTTTCCTCCTACACACCCTAAATACCTTTAATTTTGAATAGACCGTGAATAAACCTGATTAATGGAAATGAACCGTCTCTTCGCTCCCGCGTGTTTTTAATCACCTCTTTATTTTCTGTTGCGACAGAGTCCAGGCGGCACCTTCCTAGAAAGAGCTCCATTAAAATGCAAATGAAGACTTTGCAGAAGTTGTCTCTTCGCGCAGCCAAGGACGCGATTTCTTCGAGTTAAGCAACACGAAGCCGGCGCCGGGCGGGTTTCCCGCTGCCACCTGCTCTCCCTGCACACGCAGCCCCATGAGCTCGCCTCGTTGGGTGTGTTTCTCCCGCTCGCTGTCACCTGTGGGTGAAAAGCGCTGGAACAGAGCACCCAAAATCCCTTTTCCACCCTAAACGCTCAAGAGGGTTTTCATGCAAAGCTCTTCCCCCTGCACCTGCAAGTGTTAAACCCTCCTGTGCTTCAAGCCTCTTTTTTTTTTTAAAAGGCTCCCCGCTGCAATGTGAGGGTTAGAGGGGCTGAGCGAACGCGGAGCTGTATCTTTATGTAAACATCTCTATTTTGCATTAAATCTATATGATACCTGGTCGCAGCTCTTAGCTCTTTTACCATTCCTCACTCCCCTGTGCTTGACCCCGAGCTCCCCTCGTGATCCCCAAGCTCCTCGGGTTCAGCACGTCCCTTCCCTTCCTCTCCTCCTCCCCAGGGTTTCTTCCTCAGGTTCTTTGTTGGAAGAAACTATTTATTTATGTAGCGTTTATTTGTGTGTCAGGCCGGGCCGACTCCCCCGGAGCAGCCACAGCTGTAGCCCCGGCGCTGCCCTGGGGAGCGTGCCGTGAGAGGGGGAGGGTGGTGGCCAGGCCGAGCTTCCCAAAGCTGCTCTGCACAAAAGATTTCACCAGGCTTGAAAAGGTTTCGTATTCTTCTGCCGGTCGCATCCCCAGTCCCTTTAATTAGAAGTTTCTGATGTATTCGAGGTGAATATCGCGATTGCTCAGCCCGTCCGTAGGAGAGAGGTGGTGTCTCCTCACAAAGGAAGGAAGAACGTGCATGGGAAAAAAAAAAGAAGAGAATAGGAGAAAGGACGAGCTGGAGGAAAAATCAAGTAGTTCGGGTGATTTTGGGTGGGTGTGCAAATAAGGTGCGCAAAGGAGAAGTGATGAGTGTGATGAAGAAATGTCAGGGGTCACAGACTACGTGTCCCCAGCCCGAGTTGACATCCTTTGCACGCCACCGTGTCGCAAGGCAGAGACCGCTGAGGTGAGGACTTTAATTGCACTGCTGGTAGATTTTAGCTGCTGGGAAAACAGGTAGAAGTCCTATTCCTGCAGCTCAGGAGCACTTGGAATCACCCCCACACGTTCCCTTTCTTTGCTTTACAAACACGTGAGTGCCTGGAAGTACCCACTGTCGAGCTCGAACCATGTGCCACTGCCTGGTGGCTCATTGTTGTCACCGGCTGCACAAATTAAGTGCATCTCTCACCAGACCATCTCAGAGACCTCACCGTGCTCCTCAGCCGCCCTGGCATACGCTGTTCCCCTGCTGACCCCTGTGCTGGGGTGAGATGGGACCAGACCAGGGCACGGTGATACAGGGAAGCTGCCCGGGCCACTGCAAGCAACCAACGGCCCGTTTGCAGAACGTTCAGGAGTTCTGAAGGATTCTCACTGCAGCTCCTCTCTGCAAGATGCTGGTGCATTTTATCCACACCGTGGTTCTCTGAGAATGGTTCTCCCTGATCCTCGAGGTCCCTTCCAACCTGGGATTCTGTGATTCAACGATACGATTCTATATTTGTTGCAGATGCAGGAGATCACACATTTGATAAATTAAAATGATTTCCGTGTGTGCTTCTCACGTGGCCAGTTTGGAAGCACACCGAGAAAACCTGATCGCTGTAATAATTCTGGGGCTTTTCCCCGACAGAAATTTCGTGCTCTGAAATAGAGGTGCAAAAAATATCCTGCGTGATCTCTGATCCATAAGCTCTTCTCATGGCCATTGCCATTTTGTCCTGGTGTTCTGTAGGTGGTAGATGTGGATCTCCACCACCAGAGCTGATCCTTCCTCAGCTACAGCAGGAGGAAAGTCATTTCAGAAGGCTCTGCTCCTGCCCCTCACGGCATCTCCGGCTCCCTGAAAATCCTGAGACCATCAACTTTGTCAGCCTCACTGACAGCAGCTGCCTGATACCGGAGGAAAGGGTTAAAGGACCCACATTCCTGTCCCTCCTGCTCCGACCAAAGGTCAGGAGGTTCTTTAGGTGAAGGAAGGGAGGGAGCTTGTGCGAAGCCCTGACCAGGTCATTGGAGGAGTGAACCACATCTGAGGGGAGCTAATGAAGCCGTGTTTGTCTCCCTCCCTCCCGGGCTGCGCCTGGGCCAGGCAGAATTCCTTCTCTAGTGGGAGTGAAGATGTCGATTGTATTTTTTCCATGATGTGTATTGAGGCATTTGCTGGGTTGTGGGAGTAAACACTTGGGGGAATTCTCCGTGAGCTAGCAAGGGCAAGTCACAAGCCTACTAAATATGGTGAATGAGCATTACAGAAAAACCCTGGAGAATAAAACTCCCTCTTTCCACCCCATCTCCCCACCGCCGCCGCCACCCCCGCCTCGTTTTTCTCGTCATGGTGCGCTGCGGTTCCACCGCCGGCCGGGTAAATCCGTTGCCGTTCGTGTGACTGAACACGTTGCACTGCGTTGGTTTTGATTTTCTGCCCCGAAGGGCAGCGCTGGGGTGGTCGGCCCCTCGCATCTTCCCTGCTCACCAGGACGCGCCGCACCAGCCTGCTCCAGAAAGCAGAGACACCAACTATTCGGCGGGGCGGGGGGAACAGCAGGAAATGCTCTCAGGTCTGTAAATACTTGAGGGGGTGAGAGATGATGTTCATGTACAAAATATTTGACCAGCCGCATCCCACTGACCTCCTTCGGTGCTTCTCTTGAAAGGGATTGGCCGGAGTCAGAAACAGTTGATCTTTAATGCTCCAAAAATACATTCCCTTTCAAAGCCTCTCAAGTGGAGAAGCTTCCAGGCTGCCAGATTCAGTTCCAGCTCCTCGTGGCCTGGGTGGGCTCAGCTCTGGGGGGTTCATTTAGGTTCACCCAAGGTTGTAGATGATGGGAAGGATGAAAGGTGCCGGGGACATGGCATGAGGGGGTGCAGGATGCCTGTAAGGGGGACAGCAGCAAGCTCTGTCCCCAGAACCTGTCCTGGCTGCTCCATCCCCACCATCCCCAGCTTGCTGCCCTTGCTCTCTCCTGCTCTGCTCCCCAGCTTCGTGGCCCTTTTGCAGTTCTTCACTGATACTCTTCTCTGTACATCTGCGAAGAGCCAGTGCCTGGGCTGTGTTTCCTCCTGCGGCCAACAGCACAACGTTGGCACGTTCAGAGTGGATTTTGATCCCTCCTCCACCAGTATCACCGTCCTTCCCTCCCGTTCCCTTTCCTGGCCATTGCACCAGCACCTTCAGAAACAGGCAAACCCATTTCTCTTTCCAGTCGACGCAAACAGGGACATCCCACAGTGCCAGCCGGCGTCCTTTAAAGCCTGATTTAACCCTAAGTTAAGCTCAAGGCTTTTTGCTACCACACCTCGAACTACTCAGCGCTTGAGAGCTATTTAGCCGAGACACTTTCCCCTGTTTGCACCAGTTTGGTTTTCCTCAGAACCCAGAGAAGCTTCGGGGCAGCGCTCGGGGCCTTGGTTTCAAGCAATCAGTATAAATAGGGCCTGTAACAGAGCTCCACTGGAAAATATATATAACTTCTGAAGTCTGGGAAGTGTGGTTTGGGGTTTAGTCAGGCAATTGGTAGGTCGCCGAATGATTCAGGCCACGTCCAAGGCTTAGCTGGGTTAAGTACAGTGAGCCAAGTTTTGCTCCGGTTTAGGCGCAGCTCAGGCTGACCCTCCAGCGGGCACCGTCTGGCGCTTTCTGGGTGGATTGACCCCACCATCGTTCCCCCCCTCAGCTTGGAAAGGCTGGAGAGCTCGTCTTCATTTTGCTTCTGCTCTGATGCTTCCTTTTGGTTTTACCTCCAGTGTCCTGAATTTGCCCAGAGAGTCCAAATTTCGGGGTCCCGTGCGGAGCGGCGCCTGGAGCTGAGCTGCAGGGCAGGGGAGGGGTAGCGGCAGCTCTCAGCGGTTGCTTCCCATCCCAACACAATCCCGAGGAAAAAGAGGAGGGCCCCCGGCTCGTGAGCAAATAAGAAGCATTTTGCACGATGTTTGAATTTGTATTGAATTGCTTGGCACGAGGAGTGACGAGGCTGACGATAAATTAGTTTCTATTAGGAGCCTGCTCCAAGGCAGCTCCTAGCGTGTAGCGTCCCCGAGCTGTTGTGCGAGCAGCAGCGCTGACGATGCCGGGTTCCTACAGAGCTGGGAGCTGTCAGGGTCATGCTGGTGGCCGTGCATCGTGGTGGGCAGCACCTTCCTGCTGCCATGCCCATGGCCACGCTCATTCCCAGTGGGAAAGTGGCTCAGTTAGGCACCAAAACCCTCATGTTGGCGTGAACGGCTCATGTAGAGGTGATGGGTGTCCACCATGGGCACATCCCGCTGGTCTCTGTGCCCTCTCCCCAGGTTTCTCCCCGCTCACCCAGGCTTTTCCCATCTTCCCGGAGCAGCCTGGCCGGCTGGCACGATCCACAACTGAATTCCTGGTGCTGCCCGACCCCAGGGAGAGCTCGGCTGCGGTTCCCAGCCCTCGGCTCCCACAGGATTTCCTATCTGGGCAGAGCCAGGGTCGGCAGGGAGGGGTCCAGCCGGGCGCCCCGCAGCCCCCAGCCCTCGCCCTGCTGCAGGAAGCGTGGCCGGGTGCGCGGGGCGGGGTGGGGAAAGGAGGGGAGAGGAGGAAAATGGGGAGTCACGGTGGGAGCCGCCAGATAAGGCTGGGCTGGAAATGCCGGGCGGATGCAGCTCCGGGCCGGGGCTCGGACCTGCGCCCCGGTCACTTCCCTCATGTGGCCCGGCCGGAGCCGTTACAGGAGCCCAGGGATGAAATTTCAGCCAGGGAGATCCAGCACCTGAGCAGGGCCCGGCCAGCACACGGCAAACAGGCGGCGGAAAATCCCTCCCGCAGCCAGCCGCCCTCACAAAGATGTTTCCTCTTCTCTTGGCTCTCTTGGAGAGCCCAGCCTCGCTCGGGGGGGCCTTGGCCAGGGGGATGTTGGTCCAGAGAGATGGGGGGGTCCATGTCCCCCAGGGCCTGACTCTATTACCAAGGCACCGGCAGCGATGAACCCAGCCTTCCTCCTCTGCTCGCCTTCATCCCTCACGTGCGCTCAGCCCCGTGCAGGAGCTCTTTCTCCTGGTCATCACATCTGACCTGATTTCAACCATCAGACACTCGAATAGTCACCGTCTGCATGAACCCTGAAGCCCATCCTGGCTGGAGCTGCAGCGGCAGGGCTGGTACCTGCACCCAGCTTTGGGGGTGCTCCCAAGCAGAGGCAGGGTCATTTTCTTTCCCCTTGGGTTTGGCAGTTCCAAACCCCTCCAGCAACGCCCATTCTCTTCTCAGCTCTTTCCCAAACCCAACCCACTGCCTTTTATCTCTCCTCTGGGAGTTTGTTCCCTGTAATTCATCAGCTGCTTCTGGCATTGCCGCGTCAACCCCGAGCATCGATTCCTGCCCTGGCCTGCAGGATCCAGCACCCCGTGTGCCTCCCTGCTGTGCGCCACGGCCAGATCCTGCTCCAGCCTGGCTTTGCCCGGAGAAAGCAGCACCGGAGCTGCAGCCACATCCCTGCACTGTGCTCCTTTGTCTCCAAGGGCTTTTGGGGGTGAGGGGAGCAGAGCTGCCCTACAGACCTGGGCTCCCAGCCCCGCAGAGCCATGCCAGCCCCCCAGGTAGGGTGGGAACACCCTGACCCTGAGCCCCCTCGGGCATCCCATGGGCACGGGCAGGACTGAGACCTGCCGGGAATCAGGGAGCTCCAGCCCAGGACCCTCAGGGGTGCCAGCAACCCCCAAACTCGCTCTGTTCTCCCTGCCCAGGCACGGGTTAGCGAGCAGCAGGCGCTGGGTGGTTTTGGTTTAATCTGCAGGGAAATCTTCACACCTTCCTTTGCTCTTTTCCTCGCCAGCCCCTCTGCTGCCAGCGCGTCACCTTGGCGGGGGCAGCTGCCCATCTGCTGGCAGTTATGTGGGGTTTTGAAACGTTTTCCCCCCTCCCTCTTCCTCCAGCCCCCTTCCACGCAGCCCCCTCTGCTCCTGCTCTGCTCCCCCTCAGGGGCACCTTTGCTTTCTCCGCACATTTATTGCCGGTGCAGCTCAGCCAGGGCTCGGAGGGACGGGGAGGATGGGGAGATGCTGCGCCAGTGCCAGGGCCAGCTGGGATTTGACTCTCCCATCCTCCAGCAAGGGCAGTTCCGTGGGGAGAGCAGCTCCCAGCCTTGCACACGCGCGAGCAAATCCCGCTTCTCCGCCTGGGCTGGAGGTGCCTCCTCTGAGGACGGGGTTAAGGCAGCGGCCACGTTGCCTCCTCGTTGTGCACGGGGTGAGAAGGGGTATAGCCTGCATCCGCGCAGAGCCGAGCGTGTTTATTCTTACCAGATAGTCTGATGGCTTTATCTGATCACAGGTTTTCCTGAGGAAGGAAGGGTGAGTCTGAGTCACTTGAAAATGGGGGCCCTTCATCTCTGGGTATGACTGGTGGGGACAGGGAGAGCAGCAGAGCCCCGGGGCGAGACGTTCCCCCGGCGCTGGCCGCTCTCCAGCTTTCTCTCCACGCTGGGTGGGCATTGCCGTGGCCGTTAATCGATGCGAATCCATCGTGAGTACCGGCAGCAAGGAGGGGGGGATATTGGGGTCTAGGTGTCAGGAGAAGCACCCAGGACCTGATGCCGCAGCGGGAAGAGCGAGATCATCGAGTGCGTCGGCGCCGCGCAGGGAGGGGAGCTGCTGACACGATGCCCCCGCTGCACAAAACACCGGCACAAGCAAATTGAAAGCCGGAGATAAAAATCTCGCAGCAATTGATAAATTCAACGGAGAGACAGGTTCATGCCCTCCTAGAAGAAAACCCAGATAATTAAACTCCCTCGCTCTGCTAAATGCCTTTCGGGGAGGGGCTGCAGGAACCAGTCGGTGTGACCTGAGCTCAGCTGCTTCTGGAGCGTGGGGGGCACAGGGGTGCAGGGAGGGCACCGGCACCCGGATCCCCCAGAGGTGGGGAATAGCAGTGGGTGGAAACAGCTCCTTGAAGCCGAGGATCTGGGTTGGAGGCTGCAGCGAGCCGGAGCCATCCTCTGCCCCCTGATCCCACCCGCACCCCAGCATCCTTCCCGGCTGCCTCTGTGGCTCAGAAAACATGAATTTTCCATGAAATGCCCTCAAAGCCCTCGCACTCCACGTTTTGCGGAAACCAGGAGGGGCTTTCGAACCTTCCTGAGCCCAGCCAGGCTGCAGCGAGGGGAGCGGAGCCGGCGGTGCTGAGATGCCGAACGCACACAGAGCCGGGCCCCTGGGGTCCAGAATTAATAGGACAGAGCAGGGGCTGTTCCCTGCATGTTTTATTTATGGGAATCAGGCCAGTGAAGTTCCCTCAGCTCACTGAAATAGTCACATCGCCTCTGCTTTGTGCTGCCCACGGCCGTGACCTTGATAAATGGGTCAGTGCCCGGCCCCCTCTGCGTGCCCGGGAGGATGCCGGCCCCACGGGGGCTGCCCGCACTCCCTCCCCACCACCCCCAAAACTTGGCCGGGTCGAGCTCAGGGCTTTTCATGAGCGCCGGTGCTCCCACCACAAGCTGCTGGTTCTGCCCGAGCCCCGTGAGAAAGGACCCACGGGAACTCCACCGAAAATCCCCGAAACACCGAGCGGGTGCTGGGCACCCCCTGCTCCCCCCTTCTGAGAACGGCACAGCCCAAGAGCTGCAGCCCCGGGGGCACCGAGGTGACATTTGGCCTCTTGCATGGAAGCAAACCCGTGGGGCACCAGCCAGTGGCTGGGCTGGAGACCCCGAAACAGGAACCAAAAGTGGGGCTCTGCTTGGTTTCTTTACCTTTCTTTTTTTCTTTTTTTCTTTTTTTAACCTGCTTTTTCTTCCTAACCATTTCCTGAGGCCAGATCGTGGGCACGGCCTCGCCACGCTCGCCAGGGCAGCTCCACCGGTCCCACTTGGCAGCCCTGGGGCCACCAGAGCATCCTTGGGGCCACCAGAGCATCCTCGCAGCGGTACCCGGGGGGTTCCTCGCTCTGCCACCCTCCAGGTAAGGAAACCCATCAGTGTTTGGAGCGAGGTGTTGTGGAGCAAGGTGGCTTTCGGTGAGTCAGTGGCGGAGCCGCGCGGTTCCTCTCCCCACCCTCCGGCCCCGGTGCAGCATCTCCCTCCCCACTTCCTTCCCTCGACGGTAATTAGCTGGGGTCGATTCTCTCACAGCCTTGAGCTTCGCGGTTCCCGGTGGTTTCTCCCGGTGATTTCTCCCTGCTCGGTGTTTCCCCAGCCAAGCACTGGGAGGGAGACGTGAGACCCGCACCCAGGCCAGCTCCCGCCGTGGGAAATGGCCACGGGCGGCCTCGGGAGCCGGGGAACTGGGGAGGCGTTTCCCGAACATCCCATGGCCGGGAGCGCCGCAGGCCAAGGGCAGAGGTGCCCTTTGCCGGCGCAGGAAATCCTCCCCTGGCTCCCAAAGCCTGGGGGGTCCGCGGAGCATCTCAGCGGCTCCAGGCTCTGCCCCTCCCTCCCCGGGTTCCTCAGCCCCAGGCAGAGATGGTGGGTGCGGGCAGGGGGTCCCACAGCAGCTGGGAGAAGCTGGACGCTCGCCCGACGTTTACTTGCTCAGAATAAGGGCAGCTCCCAACTCAGCTGGTCCCCAGGGGGGGGTTCATGGGGACGGGGCCGTGAGGAGCCCGTCAAGGACCTTTGAGTGGCTGTTGCCAGCCGAGGCTGAAAAAAGGCTCTGGCCACCCTTCCTGCGGTTCCAAACCCACAGCCCCACCCTGATCCTGACCTCGGCCGCTCCATGTCGGGGTCCTGTGCGGTGCCAGCACCCCCAGGGCTCGGCTCGGGGTGGCTGAGGCTGGGGCAGGCTGAGGAGATGCCATCGGGCCGGCTTTGGGCTCCCAGGTGCTGGCATGGTCTGCTCTGCCCCGTGCTCTCCCCCAGCCTGGATCCACACCCAGACTCATCCTGCTCTGTGCGTGGTGCTCCGGGATGGACAGAGCCTCTCGGCACCCCAGGAGACACATGGACACCAAGATCCCTCCCCACAGCCCCGTGCCCTCAGTAGGATGAGGACACCGAAGCCTTGCCACAGCCCCTCTTCGTCCCCTCCGGAGCTCGGCCACCTCCATCCCCCAAACCTCCTCAAATCGACACATGCAGGGCTGGGCCCTGCTGCTGCCTGAGGCTCTGCCAGGCCTGGGGATTTGTCTCCAGCCCCATCAATCCCCCTCGACTTTACCGGTGCCAAATTTCCTTGGAAGACAATCAGTGAAGTGCGCTGTAAAATTAAGGGCTGTCAGGGCCAGGAAGGTCTCAGCCGCTGGCAGGGAGCTGGGGGGAACCACACGGCCGAGGATTTATGTTCTGGGGCGTTTCCACCTCGTCCCTCGGAAGCCTCGGGTCCGTCTCCGTCTTGGTTTCACGGCGCAGGTGGAATATCCCCAATTGGCACCACCTCCCGTGGATGCCCAGCGTGCGGTACCCGGCACGAGGCTGTTCCCTCGTTCCTAAAGGAAAAGCAGCATCTGAAGCTTTAAAAAAAAATTAAAATAAAAGGCTAAGAATAAATTAATTAAATTAATAAAAGGAGCCTCGTTAGAGTATGGAAATTATTTACTGAAAGGGGGGATTTGCCAAGTATAATAAACCTGGAGCAATTTGCTCTCATCTTCCCTTCATGGCGGGCGGGGTAATTAGCGGCTCATTATTTCCAGCGATGACATTTCTGTTCGTTAGTAGCCAGGCAGGGCTCAGATCACTTCCCCCAGCCCTTGGCGTGGGGTTTTGCCACATCACAGCTCCTCCATCACCCTTCCCCGCTGCCTCCCCGAGGACTCGAGAGGCTTTACCCGGAGGTACGTGTCCTCCGGCAGCATCTCAAGGGGCCGGGCGGTGAAATCAACGGCAAGAAAACGCCGCTCGGCTCCTCCACGGAGCTCTCTATCCGCAGAGCCCTTTCCTGGCGTTGGCTCATTAGCGGGAGGGATGGAATTCCCAGGCACACAAGGTCCCGGGGATGCAGATCTTGGGCGCGATGGAGCGGAACGTATTGTAATAAGAAATCGCTGCTGTCGGTGGCCCCGCGCGCAGGAGGGCCCCGAGGAGCCGGTGAGGAGCAGATGGAGGAGGGAGGATGCGATGGAAACCGTGCCCAGGGCGGGTTGGCAGCGTCCTGGCAGCAGAGCCGCTTCCCCTCCCTGCGGCAGGGCTGGGGCGCTGGGCTCCCCACGACACCCCTGCACCTCCCGATGCAGTGGAGAAGAGTCCGGCGGCGTCTCCGGGGATGCTCAACCCGGCTGGGCTGCGTGGGCAGGGCTGGGGCTGCGAGCAGAGCGGGGGCACAGAACATGCCGTGGGATTTGGGGGGAATTCTGCGGTGACCCCCTGAGTTTTTATTCCAACCTGCTGCTTCTGAGGCGCTGGGCACCGCGGGCAGGCTCCCAGCTTGCCAAGGCCTCTTCCGTAGCACGTCCCAGCGCTGCAGCATGGGCAGCACCCGTGGGGCTCTTGTCCTATCCCCCCGCGCCCCCCTGGCACTCCCAGCGCTGCCCGCTCAGAGCCCATCCCACACGGGTGAGGGATGCTCGGGGATGGATTTCAGCCAGGGTGTCCCCCCGGGAACTCGGGGTGCGCTCCCACCCCTGGCCCTGGCCTCCTGCCCACGGTTGGGTGGGGAACCACAGCTCCTATTTCTGGTTTTCTCCCGGGGAGGTGCTCCAGGAGGGAGGGCAGGAACACCCTGACCTGCTCCTCGAGGTCCTCCAGATCCCGTCTCTGGGATGGGTCGAACACACCCGTGCCCAGGGGACGGCTGTGGTGGGAACAGGGAGGGATGTCCTGCACCTCTCCCCTTCCTCCCTGCTCTCGCTGCCCTCCTTGTCCCCAGCCTCTTCTCCATCCCCGTCCTTCGAGCCGCCGCAGCCCCCGCCAGCTGAGGCCGTGCCGCAGCCAGGCCCCGGGAGGCTGCCGGGTGTGCAGGGGCACGGAGGGATGTGCGGGCACGGAGGGATGTGGGGGCATGGAGAGATGTAGGGGCATGGAGAGATGTGAGGGCACGGAGAGATGTGGGGGCACGGAGGGATGTGGGGGCACGGAGGGATGTAGGGGCATGGAGAGATGTGAGGGCACGGAGAGATGTGGGGGCACGGAGGGATGTGGGGGCATGGAGGGATGTGGGGGCATGGAGAGATGTAGGGGCACAGAGAGATGCGAGGGCACGGAGAGATGTGGGGGCACGGAGAGATGCGAGGGCAGGGAGGGATGCGGAGGCCGAGCTCATCCAGGGTTACCTTGGAAACGGCACTCGAGCCACACGTCCCTGTCACCACCAAGGGCCGCGGCCACACGGCGCTGGCGAGGCCGAGCCCTGCTCGCCGGGCTGGGGTGGCAGCAGAGGTGTCGGGAGACGCATTCCCCCCGTCCTGCTCCATGGCCGGAGCTGGGCAGGGGGAGCAGCGGCTGCCAAAGGGGCTGTGCCCCCATCCTGAGCATGGGGAGCGTTGCCCAGCCCTGAGCGAGCAGCAAAACCCCGGCGAGAGTGGCTGGCGGCTCTTGCTGGCAGCCGGATCCTTCCCTGCAGGACAAGCGCTCCCTGCAAAGATGGAGCTTTAAATAAATAACGAGCTGCCGACATCTCCCGGCTCCGCTGGCAGCGCCACGCTGGGAGCCCTCCCTGGCAGCCCCCGCGCTCCCAAACGCGCTGGGAATGGGGACGGCGGCTGCTGGGAGCTTGGCCTGGGGGAGCTGGGGGAAAGGGGCTGGGGAGAGGCCCTGGAGGGTTGGGGGGTCCCTGGCAGGGTCAGCGCTGGCTGACAGCAGCGGCCAACCCTTCCCTCGAATCCTCCCTGGGACGGAGCGTCGCAACCTCGCGGTGAAAATGGGGTTTGGATGCTGAAGGTTGGCCAGGGGAGAAGACGGGGTGGCTGCGGGGGGTGCTGGGGTAGCTGCGGGGATGCAGGCAGGGTGCAGGGATGCAGGCAGGGTGCAGGGACGCAGGCAGGGTGCGGGGATGCAGGCAGGG
>WEIS01002790.1:0-21288 GCA_013389965.1 Todus mexicanus | reverse complement strand
AAAAAAACCCAAACGCAACAACCTGCCACTTGGAACTGCTTTTGCTGCGCGTAAATGCTTGGAAAACCGAAGAAACCCAAGTTACAACCCTCCAGAACAACCAACCGACGAGGGGTGAATTGGAGGAGAAGGGGTGGCAGCCTCTAGCGAAGTAACAGTGATGGCAGATTACGAAAGAGCCACTTGGCCCTCACCAGCTGGACTAGGGAAGAAAACCAAAAGAGATGTCGCATTATCGATAGAAAACCAACGCACATCCACAGTCGTTTTACCTACGGAGCACAGAAGTATAGAGTGAGGGTGGTGGAGCTTGGTGCGAGCCGAGTCGCCCCGCTCCTACGGTAGCGTATTATCCTTCGGAAGATCACTGGCTTGAGTAGGTAGTACATGCACAGCAATGAAAAACTCCCGTTGCGTTGTCTCGCTCCCGCCTCAGATCTCGGTGGACTCTATTCGCTCGAGTCTGGAGGGAGTCCATGTTTTCTTCTCTTCGGTGTGCGGGGGGCTGGTGGCCTTCGTGTTCAGCTCGTTCACCTTGTGCTCCAGGAGCTGGTTCTTCTGGTACATCTCCACGTAGTTCAGCTGCAGCTGCTTCTGGTACTTGATGACTTTTTCCTTCTCTTCTTGCCACGTGCGCCGCTCCTCCTCGAAGTCCATCACCTGCTGCTCCCGCTGCTGCCGCTCCAGCTTCAGCTCCGTCTGGAGCCGCTCCACCTCCTTCCGCAGCGTGTTGACGCTGTCCTCGCTCTGCCGCTGCATCTTGGCTTCGTCGCTCTCACAGGCCAGCGGGTCCCGCAGCTTCTCACCAAGGTCCCCACCAAAAGGTGCTGGAGGTCCCATACTGGCAAGTGTCCGCTTCAGGCCAGAGACCTCCAGCTCACAGTGGTTCAGTTTTTCCCTCAGCACTTGGACCTCGCTCATCTTCCGCTGCAGCTCGCTCTCGCAGATCTCCAGGTTGACGCTCTTGGAGCTGTAGGAGTCCTTCAGGGTGAGGATCTGCTCCTCCTTCTCCCGTAGGAAGTTCTTACCTTCCTTAAGCTGCGTCCGCAGTCCCACGATCTCGTTCAGCTTCTGGGAGACGTCCGCTTGGGAGTCCTTCAGCTGCTGTTTGAGCAGGGAGATCTCTCCTGCCTTCTGGCACACCTGCGGGGAAAGCAGCCATGAGGCAGGAGGAAGGCAGTGAGAAACCACCGCCACTGCTTGTCCCACATGCTGCCCATGAGATGTCTGCGTGGCCTTGCTTTGGCAGGAGGCTCAGGTAGTGGAGGGGACAACCAAAGATGCTACCCAAGGACTGAGTTGCAGCCTTCACCGGGACCCAGACCACGCCAAAGTCCCAGAGGTTGTCCTCACATATGTGGGGGAGATTTGGTGTTTCCTCCTGGCTCTCAGGGACCTGATGCTGTTCCCAGCTGGAGCTGACCAAGCGGCTAAGCTAAGTGCCGTGGTCCTCACCAGTGATGAGCATTCATCTGACTCACCTAACCACCAGCCTGTGCAGCATGAACTTAAACCCTCTGCTCTCAGTTTTCCCACTGACCTCAATGGGATCTGGACCTTGAACAAGCCTGAGACAGAAACATCTCAGACCCTGAGACCTCCCAGGCTCTTCCCAAGCACTGGGAGTGAATTTCAGGATGCAGAGGCAGCAGACGTTACTTACTCATTCTATGACACTTTTCTTCCTCAAAACTCCCGAAGAACCCAATTGACTAAATTTTAGGGTTCACTTCACTGGGGACCATCCAGGGACTGGTTACTACTTAATTCTTTTGGGGCAAGGCGTGAAGCGTGACAGCCCCTCTTGCCAGAGACCAAGGAGACAGCTGCAACCCACCCTTGCTGAAACGGGTCTACCACACCTGGTCTTTGGGTGCTGGAGCTTCAAGTTCCATCCGGATTGTCTCAGGTCTCCCCCCTGTGGACATTCCCTTGCTGCAGGGTCTGTCTGCACCATGTAGGTGTCACCATTCAATATGACACTCCTCTGCACCTGCGGAGCCCACCGAAGGTGGCAGTTGCATGAATAGTTGTGGGCGCTGAAGGTGGACCATAAAAGTGACCAAACCCACATTTTCCCCGTGGTTTTCAGGGCTCTGCATTGGCAGATCTCATCTGCTCCCTTTGAACAACTGCAGAGACAAAGAGCCTCCGCCTACGCTGCCAGGAGGCTGGGATGGGGAGAGGCACCAAGGAACCATCAGTGATCAGAGAACATGGGCATAATTAAAACCAGACTTGGTAGCCACCTCCAGACTGGGGTGTCTCATCCTCCTGAAGCTCCTATTTCTTGTCACACAGGAAATGTTTGCCCTTTCCTGCCTCCTGTGGTGCCTGAAAGGTCCCTTGCTGTTCTGGTGCAGTTGGGTCAATGCTCCTCACACAGATTATCCTCTCCTTGCCTTCATTGCAACCTCCACCTTTCTCTGCTATAGAGAACTTGGCTGGGGCATAATCATAGAATCACGGAATGGGTCACAGAATGGTTTGGCTTGGAAGGGACCTTTAAATCTCATCTAGCCCNTGCTCCATCACTGGAAGTTTTCAAGGCTTTGAGCAACCTGCTCTAGCGGGAGGTGTCCCTGCCCATGTCCGGAGGGTTGGAACTAGGTGGTCCTTTAAGGTCCCTTTTAACCCAAACATTCTGTGATTCTATAAGAACAGCTTGGGTAGGAATCAACTTACAGATTAAAATACTTAAATTTAGGCCTCTACTTGTGTGCTCTGGAGCTCTGACTGCTGTGGCAATACAGTCTATGGAGCCTGGAGAGCAAGTCCACAAGTCAACGAGCGTAGATGTCTACAAATTTTTAGGTGTCTCGGTCCACCAGATGAGTCCCCGTCTTTACATCGCTATCACTGGGTTAGCCGTTGCAGACAGAACTACGACAGTGAAGGAAATAATCAAAAGCTCATCTGCAGTTTTATTACCCTTGCAAAATCAGAGAACTTTCCAGACCTAACTTGTTGGAAGCCACAAAAAAACCCTGGGCAGAGCAGCTGGCCAAGGGAGGCATCAGCTGGGACAATGCAGCCTGCTTGTTCTGGGGTGTGACTTGCAGAGATTTTTGCAGCAAGCTTCTAATAAGCTCTGCTGAACTTCTGCAGGTAGCACCTTTCTGAGCCTAATTAATCCTGGCTTCGTTGACTTTCCATGAGGATTAGCAGAAGAGAGTCGTCTTGAGTCTAGAGCTACCTTTGGCTCCTACACTCTTAATAAATTTAAAGTTTCTAGCCGGTCCATGGAAGGATTAAAATTCTTCCCATGATCAAGCTGAAAAAAAAGATGATGTTAGCGCTGGCTATGCAAACAGACTCCGATAAAATGTTCCAAAAATAGAAACGGGAGAAAAAACTGTGTGGGACTCGAAAGGAGAATTCGAAAGAGGAATTTGCCTTTCAGCCTTTTAAGAGAGATAAAGTTATTAGTGACTGAAAGCAGCACGTTACAATGGAAAGCAGGAGGTGAACTTGGCTACGGGGATCGTTCTTAGCTCATTGGTTTTATATCTTCAATTAAAAATAAAATAATCGACTATTTGAAAAGCGGTTTCATGGTTTGCCCCAACGCAGATGGTGGAAGAATTTAATTAAAATGGACTTAAAGCTGTTTTTTGGTAGGCACAAAGACCTGGGTGGAAAGATCTGTATTGTCTGAGGTGGAATTCAAATGTCACACGTTGGAGTGACCTCACTGGGAAGCCAAGTTATCATGGAATCATAGAATGGTTGGGTTGGAAGGGACCTTCAAGATCATCTCCTTCCAACTCCCCTGCCATGGGCAGGGACACCTCCCACTAGACCAGGTTGCTCAAGGCACCATCCAATCTGGTCTTGAACACTTCCAGGGATGGAGCATCCACAGCTTCCCTAGGCAACCTGTGCCCGGGTCTCACCACCCTCACTGTAAAATTAGGAACCAGCACAGGAGATGTAGGCAAAAAGTTGTACTCATTTGAGTTTGAAAACTACAGGCTTGGGGCTCAGGTATCAAAGAGGTGACTGCAGTGTCATCTGTTACCTGGAGGCCACCAACCCATAGCCATTGTGGGGCACTTATGGCAAAGGGTTATTGGAGCCCTCAGCGAAAACCTCACTCAGGGTCTGCTACAACAAAGCTCTTACCTCCCACTTGGTCTCTTCGATCTTTGGGAGAAACTCAGCCTGCTCCTTCTTGAAAGCCACAAATTTCTTCTCCAGCTCCTCTCGTTGCTGGAGGAGTTGTCCCATATCATCTTGGAGTTTTTTTTTCTCCTGCTGGAGCTTGAAGATTTGGAGCTGCAAGGCCTGCTGAGCTCGCTGCGCCTTTTTGGAGACCTGTTGCAATTTATTGGCGTAGTTTTGCCTCAGGTCTTCCATTTCCCTCTCCCAGATCTTCTGCTTCTCCTCGAACACCTGGAAGATGGCTGCCTCGCTTTTGTCCAAGTTCCTTCGCATCTGGAGGACCTCCTGCTCCTTCTCCCACAGCCGGTCTTCCAGGTCTTGGATGATGTCGTCCGTTGAAGGTGAGTGGAAAGGCATCGTCTCGTTGAGATGGTTCAGTCTGTTGAACGAAGAGGTGCTCTTGCTCGAAGACCGCCCGCTGTCTGAGGTAGATATCCCGTTGTAGCCCACGATGTTCTTCTCCACGTAGGTGGTGGTACCGATGCGGTTGATGTGGCTCGTGGAGGCGCTCATTGGACCCACGTGCTGGCTGTAGCCTGTCCCGTACGTGGGCAGGCTCGTTAACGAGTTACGGCCTGAATCCGAAAGGCCCCCCACTTGGTTTGTAGTCCTGTTAAGGCTGCTCTTGTCAAGTCCACTTTTGGGGGCGGATGGGCTATTGCTGTTGGCATGGTTCAAGCTCTTTCTATTCTCTGTCACTCCGTTGCTCTGCGGCGGGCAGAGGTTCTGCATGGAATGGAAGTTTTTAGGAACTACTGGTTTAAAGGCTGAGGGTCTAACTAAGGGCTCATTGCTCTGCAAAAGGAAAAAGGACCACGCATCAAACATAGCAGGAATAGAAGCATAGAATCATAGAATAATTAAGGCTGGAAAAGACCTCTGAGATCATCGAGTCCAGCCTATGACCTACCACCACCACTCAGCTAAAGCTGAGTGCTGAAGCTCGGCAACAGCACACAAAAGAGACACAGCAGCACAGGATGGGGCTGGTGGAGCTCAGGAGGCTTGGGCTAGCTCCATGTTTCTCAGCTGTATTGCACCCATGGACCGTTTGGGATTTAACGTAGAATCAGAGAATCATCGAATGGTTTGGGGTGGGAGGGACCTTCAAGATCATCTCGTTCCAACCCCCGTGCCACAGGCAGGGACACCTCCCACTAGAGCAGGTTGCTCAAAGCCCCATCCAACCTGGTCTTGAACACTTCCAGGGATGGGGGAGTCCAACATGAGTGGTCACTCATAAGAAAACACTTTCTCTTCCCTTACCCCAGCTGAGGAAAAGTAAATCCTGACTCACCCCAAATCTGTGGGATTTTTCCCTAGAACACTCCTTGGGTCCTCTTAGTGCTCTTTGCAAGGAGCTTCCCGCCTGCCTGCCCAAGCTGATCAAAACAACTCTCTGATTTTCATAGAATCACAGACTGGTTTGGGTTGGAAGGGACTTCTATAGGTCATCCAGTCCAACCCTCCTGCAGCTGAGCAGGGACATCCTCAACTAAAGCAGGTTGCTCAGAGCCTCATCAAGCCTGACCTTGAATGTCTCCAGGGATGAGGCCTCCACCACCTCCCTGGGCAACCTGTTTCACTGTTCCACTACCCTCATAGTAAAGAACTGTTTCCTAACATCCAGTCTAAATCTACTCTTCCTGTCCTGCTTATGCTCAGGCAGGACCAGGCAGGAGCTGTGGCCCTGGCCACTGCTGGCCCAAGTGCAGTGACATTGGGCAGAGAACGTGCTGAAGCTGCTCTTTGTTGGAAAGTTTGTGTTTTCTGCGGGCATAAGCAATTTGAGGGCAGAGAATGGACCACAGCTGTAAAGGCTTTAGAAAGGATTTTCCAACCTTGCACATTCCTCACCCTGGGAATGCTCCTACAGAAACAAAAATGTTCCTCAAAATGGGATGGATCTCCCCTCCTGGACGTTGAGTTTCAGGTGAAGATTAACCCAGAGGAGCCACTTTGTATTAGCAAAGCTGTCCTGAAAATCCCTTCCAGGAGAGACAGAACGAGCTCTGGTGAGCAGGCAAGGTTGGAGACCACAAAGCTGGTGCCTGGCATGTGGGACTGAGATGGACTGCAGGGGGCTGGTGGATTAACGAGCCAGGAGACAAGGCCACCAAACGCTGCAGAAATTATACAGCACAGCATCTCCAGGACACAAATTATGGAAGCTGCTGGAGCAGAGCAGCAGACTATAAACCACCACCGACTCCGGGACTCTGTTCCTCCAGGCTTGGGAGATGTTTGCTCCCCAAAGCCGGTATGAACCACGAGGAGTAAGCTTGTATGACAGTAGTACTTACAGGGGTGGTTTTCAAGCCTTGTCAACTTGTCAGCTCACGAGGGGCACTGGGATTTTGAGCAGAAGCTCGTGGCTGAGTTCAAGCAACAGCTTTTGGTGGCAGTGGGCTGTTGGAGATTGCCTATAAATGGCACAAAATGTAGGAGTGGGACTCACATGCTGGACCTGCTGAAGGAAGAGCTGACTCCAGCTCCCTCCCCATCAATCGGTGAGGTAGGCACAGCATCTCGGGTGGGTTGCAATAGCCAGTGACTTAAATCCAGGCTTAAACGAGCTGGAAACTTAGTTGTGGAAGACTTAGAATGATCAAATGGTTTGAGTTGGAAGGGACCTTAAAGATCATGGTCTTATGGTCATGCTCTTGGGTTCCTCAAGTACTAACACTCCCCTTTGCTCAACCCCCTGAAAGTAAGAAGAATTATATTGTCTGTGCATAAAAATGATTCCGTCTACGTAGAAACTGTTAAACTATCTCTCAGGACCGCGCCATTGCCCAAGGCTTCCTGGTCTGTGTTGTTAGACTCATGTCACGGTCGTCAAGCTGCTCCAGAAGGTGGGGGATTCTCACCTGGTCTAGTTTGCCGGAGATTGGCAATATCTTTGGTGGGTTACTGGGCTCTCGGTATTGGGGAGGAGGCGGCAGGTTCTTCTCGTTGTTGGTGGTCACGTTGCCGCAGATGTCCATCTTCACCTTCTCGCTCTTGCGCAGGTCGCCGTTGATGTAGAGGGAATTGGAGACTTTCTCCGTCTTGTACGTCTTCTCCTCGCCGGAGTAGCGGTTGGAGATCTCCCGTGTGGAGTAGCCGTTGCGCGACCCCTCCATCTGCCGCCCGCTGCTCTGCGTCCGGGTCCCCACGCTCTTCATGGCGAACTCTTGGTCGTTGGCGACGCCGCTGCCCACGCTCCCCATGGTGCTCTGGGAGATGAGTTGGGACGGCCGAGAAGCGAAACTGTGGAAAGTCTCCGGGCTGGGGTAGGTCGGGTCACTAAGAACGGGCAGCGTGTCTAGCGTGGCCATGGCAGCGCAGAGGTGAGGTGGAGGCACAGGTCAGTGGCACTGGGAGAAGGAGGAGAAGGAAAGAAGCTGTTACAGAGATGCCTTTTATCTACTGTACCCTTTGCAGATCGGCATCATAGAATCACTTAGGTTGGAAGAGACCTTTCAGATCATCAAGTCCAACCGTTCCCCCAGCACTGCCAGGGCACCACTACGCCGTGTCCCTCAGCACCACATCTCCACGGCTTTGAAACCCCTCCAGGGATCAGGGGGACTCCACCATGGCTTCACCACCTTCTGGGGAAGAAATTTTATCTAATGTCCAACCTAAACCTCCCCTGATGCAACTTGAGGATGTTTCCTCTTGTCCTATCTTGTCATGATGCAGAGACGAGCAAATCTCTGGGCTCGGTGATGCAAAGACAGAAGCTGTCATGTCTCAGTATGGTGCAGATGAGGGGACCATCCTCCTTTCCATCACCCCCAGCCCTCTTTGGAGGAGCAACATGCACTGGTCCCCCCAGTCCCACTCACTGCGAAGCAAACAAGCTGCTCTTAAGCCTCTCCTCGTAAGATTTTCCCTCCAGTCCCTTCATGAGTCTGGTCACTCTCCTCTGGACCCGCTCCAGCACCTCAATGTCCTTCTTGAAGTGAGGGGCCCAGAACTGCACCCAGTACCCATGGATAAAAGATGGATGACAACAGGGATGCCCCTTTGGAGAGAGGCTTGGTGATGGAGGGGCTCAGGCAGGCCCAGCAGATAGGGAAGATGGAGAAAATCTCCATTTCAGTGGTATTTTCCCTCTTCTTGGGGTAGGGATGTTGAATCAGCCCCGCCAAGTAAAGCAGGAGAGCTGGGCTTATTTCCCTGGAGGGCCGGCTTAGGTCTGGAGCTCAGCTCCAATGTAGCGTCTCACGGGGTCTTGCTATTTGCACTAATAATGGAATGGAAAAGAGAATTCAAAAGGTTAAAGCAGGGTCTGTGCTGCTTGACTTCGCTTTTATTAAACCACGGTTCTGGAGGCTCCTGCCAGACGTGCTGCCGGTGGCCTCCTCCCTTTTTCCAGCATTCTGATCTTCTAGAAAGCTGCCCTGTCCAAAATATGGCCCGAACGTCGCGGCAGACATGGCAAATTGCTGTGCTGGTGGGAGAGGACATAGAGGTGATGCCCGCAGCAAGCTGGCAGAGCTCCTTCAGGGCAGAGAAGGGCATGGAGATGGTCTCAGAGGGAAAAAAAATGGCTTAACGAGGCTCTCTGGTGGAAGCCACCGTCCCAGCTGAACTCTTGTTGAGATCTGAGACACACCAGCTATATCATGGATGGGGCACAGAGCAGCTGTGAAGCAGAGGAGGACATACCTGATGGTGTAACCTTCTCCATCCCCTTGCACGTCACCCCACGCAAGGAGGGTCCCCAGGAGAGCAGCAATATGAAATGGTGAGCGTTGGGTGAGCGTTTTGTGGTCACTGCTAACGACCTTCCTGCACCTTTGTCCCCCAACGGAGACATCTCAGTATCACCTGTTGGGTGATGTCTAAAGACTGAGCAGCAAACAAATCTCACACCAGCATCGCTCAACATTGTGGAGACCCCCGACAATCGGCCACAAGCAACAAAACCTCCACCAGCAGAGAGAAGTGTCTGGGTTTGGTCACGCGTCGGGCGTGCAACATCTGGACGCGTCTCTCTCCGACACCCTGAGCAGGACTCAGAAGCTCACAACTCTGTTTGCACCCTAAAAGCACTTTCCAAAGGACAACACCATCGACAANGGTTTCCACATCAAGGAGGCTTCTGCTTAGGGACATATCCCAAGCCCACCACGACGTCGAGCCAGCGTTCCCGTTCAGTGCCAGCAACCCAAAACCGGAGAGGGCTTCAGCTGCCTTCTGGGCATGTGGGATCAAAGCTGCGCCACAAGGGGCAACTCTGAATATGGAACTTTTTCCATGTTTTGGGCTGTTTTCTTTCCTTTTTTTTTTGTCTTTTAACTGGGAATCATCCAAGAAAATATCCTAAAAATAAATGTTATTAGCTTATGTTTACTGTAAACCCGGGATCTGATAAGCAGAGCATACGGGCGAGTGTTACAAATATGTTATTAAGGAGATTCCAAGTGCCAACAGATCCCTGACAGTCCAGCTTTGTTTGCCAAAAAGGGCCTTTTTCTTCTTTTTTTTCCCTCCCCCCACAGTTCTCACTTTTGTATCTTCTGGCCAACTCCAGGTTTTACCTCGCTCCTTCCTCAGGTGAAGGGTTGAAATCCAGTTCTGAGCACAGCGAGGTGAGGACTAACGCTGCCACGCTCCGGCGCAGAGCTGGAGGGTCGTATTTTCTCCTCTCAGGTTTGGAGGAATGCATGATTAAAAGCTTCCCCAGGACATTTGTCCCCCTTAAATCTCATAATTGCTCCCCTCCCGTGGGAACATGAACTGAAATTGGGTTTACGGGGTGACTCTCAATGAGAGAAACGAGGATGCTGAGCCTGGCAGCCCATGAATGCAGGGGAAGGGGATGAGGGAAGCCAGACAACTTGCCTTTACTAGCATTTCACTCCCCAGTCCATCCTTTAGAAGGAAAGAGGAGTCACCTCCAAGCATGGCTGGGCCATGGAAGAGACCCCTGAGCTGTAGCAGAGGGGCAAAAGTGGGTTCCCCTGCCCTGTGACAGGGAACCCCACTACCCACTGGGAAGTTCCAGACAGGCAGAAAACCAAACCAGGAGTTTTAAGCAACCTGCCAGTCACTGCCCTTTCCAGATGTTTTGTCTTTCCAGATGTTACATCCCAACTACAGTGGTGAGGAGGCACCAGGACCACCTCGGTCTTCATTCTCACCAGGGTCTCAAGAAGACACCGGTGCCATCTGACCTTCCAAGGAGGACTAGCTCTACCCAAATCAGCCCCAAGCGATGCCTGTCCACCCATCTCCCACATCAGCCACCACCTCCGAGAGCTGATGCTCAGCCCTTGCCGAGCTCTGCCCCCACCCCAGTTCCCCCCAGCCCCGTGGATCCAGCACGAACCCAAGTGAAGGGACTTTCTGCAGACACCAAGGAGGAGAAAGGAACCCTTCCTGAACACACACTGAGCTCATTTCACATTTCCCAGCAGTGCTGGGTTAATAAAAGCTGAAAAGGGTTTCTTTGTCTACCTGGGTTGACTCAAAGCACCCTTCCTAGTTGAGGATGTCCCTGCTCCCTGCAGGGGGTTTGGACTAGATGACTTTTAGAGGTCCCTTCCAACGCAAACCATTCTATGGTTCCTGGTAGGCATCTCAACACCAGCACCTTACCTAGGAAAGGTGCCGTGTCTCATTGGTACAACCAGTCTTTGGCTTCCCAGTCTCTGGGACTTCACGCAATGGTGTAGCTCTCCACTGTCTCTGTGTTCCAGAACCTCCCCATCCCATCCAACCATGGTGGCTCCTTGACCTTTCCCTCAGCAGCCCTGGCTTGGAGACAGCACTAATTTTAATGCCTGATGCAGAAAACCTGGGTTGAAATTTCCTTGTCCCCAGCTGTGGTGGGTAAGCACTTCATGGCCACTTGTTACCAAGGTTTCCCACCGTGCCTGCAGCTCCAGGGGACCTCTAGATGCTATTGTGAATATAATAGTCATAGAATCATGGAAACCCTTCGGCTGGAAGGAACCACTCAAGGACATCTAGTCCAACCCTCCTGCACTGAGCAGGGCCATCTGCAACTAGAGCAGGTTGCTCAGAGCCCACAACAACCTCCCCTGCAATGGGGACAGGGATGGGGCAGCCACCCCCTCTCGCGGCAACCTGGGCCAGGCTCTCCCCACCCTCAGCACCAACAAGTTCTCCCTTCTCTCCAGTCTCAATCTCCCTCTGGCAGTTCCAGCCCATCCCCCCTTGTCCTGCTGCAACAGGTCCTGCTACAAACATTGTCCCCATCTTGTAGTCCCCCTTTAAGTACCTTTAAGACCACAATAAGTTCTCCACGGAGCCTTCTCTTCTCCAGGCTGAACAAGCCCCTCTCCCTCAGCCTGGCCTCCCAGCAGAGGGGTTCCAGCCCTCTGACCATTTTTATTGCCTCCTCTGGCCCCGCTCCAAGAGGTCCACATCCTTCTTGTGCCGAGATCCATAAACACCTCCCGCCTCCTCACACTTTGCTTTATCGAAACGAGTTAGCCAAGGCCTTCCACTTAGGCGGAAGAAAAATCGCTTCCAGATAAGCAGCTGAATGGTTAACTAAGCCTAGATTAGCAAGGCCTGGCTCCGTTTCTGCCCGAGGAGGTTAATCGTTAACACTCTGGTAACAAAGGCAACTTGGGAGACATACCTGGGCACCGCGCCACGCCAGAAGGGAATCAAGCACTGCTCTTGGGCGGTGCGAGCTCCGGCGAGCAGCCCGCGAGCAAGGCAGTGCCTTGGCACGTGCAGCAGCCCAGGCATGTGGTCCTGGCAGGACGGGCAGCAAAGGCATCTGAAGGTCAAAAATTCCCCCCCTCCCCGCAGCCAGTTGCGGTAACAGGTGTGCCCGTGACCTTCGACGGTCGGGTTTGTTTGCGTCTGTTTTAAGGAGGAAGAGCTCAGCCGCGCAACGAAAACAAGCCTGGGTTGGTTTTGGTTTGTTTTCTTCGGTAGGATCTACACCTGCGCTGTGTTTAGGGCGCTGGTGGCTCTGCGGTTTGCTGGCAGCGGGGCCAGAGAGCTGGTATGGCTGGAGGGAAGAAACAAGGCGTCACGTCCTGGGGTGGTGGAGAAGGTTAGAAAGGGTGTAAAAGGGATGAAAAGGTGTTTGCTACGATTGTCTCCTCTTTTAATCAACCACAGAATGGTTTGGGTTGGAAGGGACCTTCAAGATCACCTCGTTCCAACCCCCCTGCCATGGGCAGGGACACCTCCCACTAGACCAGGTCGCTCCAAGCTGGATTTGAACACATCCAGCTTCTTAAAGGAAGAGATACTGAGAAGAAAGAGAAGGCCAGGAATGGGTCAGCAGTGAGACAACAGCTCTAGGGAGCAAAACCACCTTCACGCAGAGAAGCATTAACAAGCCCTGGAGAAAAACCACCACTGAATCCCAAGCCCTGCCACCAGACCGAGCCTATACGTCCGTGGAAGGTGTCTGAGTCTGGGTCTCAGCAAAGCCACCGGCACCTCAAAGGTTGTTTCTCGGGTTGGTGTGGACACCCTGTGTTCCTAGGAGGCAGCTCCAGCAGTGAGATGGTGAGATGGGAGCCCACCTTCTGCTCCCTGCCTCCTCTCCCTGCTGGGGAGAGTGGACACGGACATAGGTGAGAACTGCTGCAGTGCTGGAGAAGGTCAGATGGACCTGCCTCACTTCTCAGTGCTCCCATCTTGCCCTGCAAAATGCGCCGCTTGCCTTAGTTGTACCACCATGCACCTCCCAGAAGGCTTTTTTCTTCCCACCTATTAGTTTCAGATGCAACTTGCAGTCCCATCCCTCTTCTCCATGCTGAGCAAACAGCCCCCAGCCTCTCTGTGCACATCACGTCCTCCAAAAAGACCATTCGGCTCCTGCTCTGCCTCCTGTACATCACGGACCATCACGAGTTACCTCCTTATGACCCGAACCTGGCCGAGAGCACCTCCACAAGGTTTGAATGAAGAGGCAAGGACACCACTGCTCCCCTCCCACCCGGCTCCAGCACGTCGGCACCTCCTACACCCTTCTCAAGTTGCCTCTGTCTGAAGAGGGGAACAGAATGAACTTTTCCCGGCTCTCACAGGCATTTTTTCCAGCCCTCAAGGAATTCTTGTGGCTCTTTTTCTTCTCCTCCTCCTCCAACTCCTTCCCCCCCCAACTCCGACATCCTGGCTTGGTGGCTGCCAGGTTTTCCTCCACCAGAGAAAACGCGGCACGAAAGCTCTTGAACCTGTCTGTGGAAAGATGCAAATCTCGGGGGTTTTCAACCACAAGCTTTTTCCACAACCAAAAGCCAAACGATGTCAGACGAGCAACTCCTGCAGCTTCCCTAGGACACGAACCTCTCTATTCCCATTTATCGCTGCTGAAGGAAACTGGAGCTTTGAGACGAGGAGCTTCCCTCCCCCCACTTTTGGTCCAAAAAAACCCTTGGGAAGCAGGTTGGAGGCTCGAGGAGCGCCCGGTTCTTATAGTCGCCTTCAGACACCTCTTTGGTTATGGGGTTGCCCCGTGTCTGCACATCTTGCACCCTTCTGTGCTGAGCCTCTGTGATTGCTGCTGGGCTACAAAGTGATGGACAAGCCCTCGGTGCAAGACCAGACTCCAAACCCCAGCAGGACGTTGTCCAGCATCTCCTAGGGTTCAGCTGAACCATGCTTTGAGCCTCGGTCCCTTTTGCACCGTGAGGTGTCTAAGGCTGTTGGGCCAAGTCACTGCAGCTCTGTGCTGTAGGACACATCCAGGCTGGAGAATTCCCATCGTTAGGTTTCAAGGAGGTTTTGAATGAGGTTCCTGGCTGTGCTGAGCAGGGTGGTCCTGCTGGGGGCATTAGATATTTCCTTTGTTAATGCCAATGCTCATGTTAAGAAGGGTTGATTTGCTAGGATCGTTCTCCAGGTGGATCCATCAGTGGTGCTCAGCTGTCCTACAGCTCTGCCCCTGCTTCCAGGGAGGTGTTGATTAGAGGAACTACATGATAGTTAAGCTCTGGCACCGGCTTTGCACACAAAAATGGCTGGGAAGTTGTCTTCTCTCCCCAAGCCCCTGTGTTTTGAGAGTTTTTCCCTTGGAGCGAAGCAAATCCCTTGAGGAACTGGAGGAATTGTGGCCTCTGACCATATTTCCATCAAGTCCCTGGTGTAGGAGAGATCCTCTCTGGATCTGCTGCTCATCAGCTCTCACCATGACCTAATCCAGCTCACAAATCCAGCAGTAAGTCAGCTCAAGCCACCAAGCAGTTTGCTGCTGTGTCAACAGCTTCCTGAGTTCACTGAGGACTCAGCCAGGACCAAAGGACCATGAAGAAGAGGTTGGATGATGTACTCAGGGACAAGATTTAGATGATTAAATGATGAGATGATATTTGGTCATAGGTTACAAGTTGGACTTGATGATTTCTACGGTCTTTTCCAACCTTGTTAATTCTGTGATTCTGTGACCAGGGGAGAGGAATGGAGAGCTTGGGCGGGAGCAAACCCCACCAGAAAGGGGTTTTGGAGACCTCAGCAAGGACTAGCTCCTGACTGCAGCTGGGGATGCTTTGCAGGGCCCTTTGTAGCTCTGCCCCCAAGTGTTGGGTGTTTAGCAAGAAGCAAGGAAGGTGTGGATTCAGAAAGCAAAACAACACCAACGCCATCCTAGATGCCTTCTCCTGGGATCAACCTCCAAGGTTTTTCCTTATCCCATCCTGTTGCAGTCATGAGGGTGACGGAGCCCGGGAACAGGCTGCCCAGAGAGGTTGTGGAACCTCTTGCTCTGGAGACTTTCAAAAGCTGCCTGCATGTGTTCCTGTGCAACCTGCTTTGGGTGCCCCTGCTTTGGCAGGGGGGTTGGACTCGTTGATCACCAGAGGTCCCTTCCAGCTCCTCCCATTCTGTGATTCTATGAAATCCATCCTGAAGTTCTCTTCTACAATCCTGGCTCGGGACTTGTGCCAAGGAACATCCAGCTCAGGAAGATGGAGTCCATCCTGCCCTTCCACGACCCTCCACTTTCCAGTATCACCTCCTCTCCCAGCAGCTGAGAGCACTGGGGGGGTCCACACAAGGATCTGCAGCACCCTTTGGCTAACTGGGCCCAGTTAGAAGCCCTCAGCCCCCCCAGTATGTGGCTATTTCTATGACGTGAGGACCCTGAGACTCTTCACCCCTGCAAACGTGGCAGCATCGGGTGGCGGCTGGGGGCAGGATTCGGGGCAGGCAGGTCCCCGTTTTGGGGGCTGCACTTTCTGGGGCTGCTGTGGGAAATAAAAGCGAGCGGCTTCGAAACATTTCCTTTCCCTTTCCGCCCGCTAATGAGATAATTACAGCCTTTTGTATTCTGGGAAACTACTTTCTCATTATAGGGGCCGCATCAACTATTTACATAATCAGCCCGAAACAAAAGAGACAAGATGAAAAGACCCGGGCGGCTCTTGGGGAGAGCCTGTGTTGAGCTGCTGAGGGAGAGCCCGTGGGATCGTGGCTTTCTCCATCCCCGAGATCCCTCTGCCAAGGTCCGGAGCAGGTGGCAGTGCTTGGGCAGGTATGTCCTCTCAGCTGTGAGGGTCCCTGGGGTCCCCCAGGATCAGCCCGATGCTCTCTCATAAACCACTCATCGCGATTCCCGTTGGGAAGGATTTGGAGGGGTGGCTGTAGATCCAGACCCCGTGGGTGGGCGATGGCAAAGCTGTGTCAGCTCTGCCCTGAGGTGGTCAGCGTGTGGCTGGACTTGATGATCTTAGAGGTATTCTCCAACCCTCATCATTCTGCAACCTTAATGACTGGGGGGTTGGACTAGATGACCTTTAGAGGTGCCTTCCAACCCAAGGCATTCAGTGATTCTGTATGTGGGGCTTGCAGTGATACTTTGGGATGAGTCCCACCACCTAAGGGGATGTTTGGTACCAAACTGGCCAACTCCTTGTCCCCTTTCCCACATCCCAGTTTCCCCATGCCCCTAGCTGTGGCTAAGGGATGAGCTGAGTAACAACCTATCCCATCCCGTGTCCCCAAGGGTTCCTTGTCCCACCTGCTGGCCAAGGGATATGTTGAGTACCAACCTGACCCTTCCCATGTCCCATGTCCCCATTCCTTGTCCGAGGGACATGCTGGGTACCAAATTATCCTATCCCAGTTTCCTGTCCTCCCAGCTGGCCAAGGGACATTTTGGGTACCAGACTGTCCCATCCCATGTCCCACAACCCGATTCCCTTTTGTACCAGCTGGCCAAGGGACACGCTGGATACCAACCTGTGCCATCCCATGTCCCATGTCCCATTTCCCTGTCCCCCCAGCTGCCCAAAGGCCACACTGGGTACCAAGCTGTCCCACTCCACGTCCCAGTTCCCTGTCCCCTCAGTTGATTAGGAGATGCTGAGTACCAGACTGTCCCATCCCACGTCCCAAAGCTCCGTCCCCCCAGCTGGCCAAGGGACACTGTGTGTACCAAATTGTCCCCGCCAGCCTGCCAAGCCACCACCTCCCTTCCTCCATAAAGGCCCCATTGTTCTCCCCTGACAAAGCCTGAATAGTGCAGCCTGCTCCACCTTCCCTGGCTAATCCTCTTGGTTTGCTCTCAGTTTTCCTTCTCAGCCGGTCGCCGTGTTTAAGGGACATGCTCCACCCCCCCCTCCTCCCCATCCTTGCCCTGCAAGAATCATAGAATAGAATCATAGAATATTTAAGGCTGCAAAAGACCTCTGAGATCATTGAGTCCAGCCTATGACCTACCACCACCACTCAGCTAAACCCTGCCACTAAGTGTGGCATCCAGTCTGGCCTTAAACCCCTCCAGGGACGGTGACTCCACCACCTCCCTGGGCAGCCCATTCCAGGGTTTTATCCCCCTTGCTGTGAGGAAGAGCTTCCCAATATCCAACCTAAACCTCCCCTGGTGCAGCTTCAGGCTGTGCCCTCTCGTCCTCACAAATTGCCTGAGAGAAGAGCCCATCCCCCTCCTGTCTACACCTTCCCTTCAGGGAGTTGTAGAGAGTGAGAAGGTCCCCCCTGAGCCTCCTCTTCTCCAGGCTGAACAGCCCCCGCTCCCTCAGCCTCTCCTCATAAGATTTTCCCTCCAGTCCCTTCACGAGTCTGGTCGAAGAAGCGGCAGGAGGGGGAATCGAGGCAAAGCGTGGATGAAACCTCCACTGTGGAGCTTGGTTTCATGCCCTGCTGCTTGTCCTCCTTCCCTCTCTGCTCCCCGAGGGTTCTCCTGGAATGGACACCCCTCCACACACTGTGGTCGTGCTACACCTGGGCTGTGTCTCTGTCACACGCGGCCACACAAGAGTCCCCACAGCAGCCTGGGGACGAGCAACGATGATGAGGATGGTGAAGAGCACCAGAGGCTTGCGCTGGGTCACAGTTGTGGACCATGCTACAGCCTCAGAGCCTCCATCTGCCAGCACAGGGCCTGGGGAGCCTGGCAGCTCCCTGGAAACCTCTTATCAACAGCCCCAAAAAATCAATAAATTGATCTAGACAATTATTATTGTTCATCCAGAACAAGCTGCTTTGCCTGTCCCCAGCCCATTCCCACCACAGCTCCTCAGCTCAAGCTGTTCCCAGTTTTAATCCATTGGATTTTTTCCATCCAAAAGAGCAGAGGTGTGGAATAAAAGGCCAAGCACCTGGCTGGCTGCACCAGTCTTGAGCTGCTCCAGTAGGGAAAGAAAGCAAAATTACTTTGGGAGGCAGCAGCAAGGTGGGCAAAACCCCAGAGAAACCTCGGTGGGTGACGTGGAGATGTAACGTGATTTGTACGGAGTCCCAGGGAGGTTCTGCGGTCTCCATCCTTGGGAGTTTTCAAGTCTTGAATGAAGCAAGCAAAGTCTGGCCTTGGAGCTGAGCCTGCCTTGAGTGGCCTGGAGACCCTCTGAGGTCTCTTCCACCATGAATTGTCCTGCCGTGGAGGACGGGGGGTTTGGTAAACCACCACGGGGCTGTCCACTGGTATTGCCCTCGCTGGGGCAATGGGACCATGCTGCTGGAGGAGTTCTAGAATCACAGATTCAGCTAGGTTGGACAAGACCTTCAAGATCATCGATTCCAATCAAGAACCCTACTCTACATGTCCGCTGCTAAACCGTGGCCCTAAGCACCATATCTACACAACTTTTAAACCATTTAAACCGACTTTTAGACTCCTGTTCTCATCCTCAGGGGCATTTTTTCCCCCCCTTTCCCAGGCTGCTCTCAGACCCAGGCTGGCATCCTCCAGGATGCACCTGACAGAAGAGAGGAAGGATTTTCCCAGTATGTGACATGTCCATCCCCATCATCCCAGGGAGCGGAGAGCGCCAGCGGGACACGACGGTTTCAAGCTCAGCCCAAACAGCCAACCCAAACCCTACGTGTCCCTCAGGATGGGTTTGGACATAGTCTTATCTGCGCCCACATGCCCGTGTGGCTGCCCCCAGAAGATGATCGGTGCCTGCTGTGGGCTGATCGTCATCCCCTGTGAAGTCCTGATGGCCACACCAGCTTTGGTGGCACAAGGAAAACCCCCTGAGTTCACTGGGTGTGGGGAAAGGGCGGTTTGACGGAGCATCCTCAACGCCGGCTACGGGCCTGAGGGTCTGGGGTGCTTCACGCTGCAGGCTCGACCCCCTGAAGTCATCCCAACCCTGCGTGCCTCAGTTTCCCCTTATTCGGGGGCAAGGTGGCTGGAGATGAGCTGCTTCTGGTCAAGCCCATGGTGCAGCAAGGGTTACAGGGTTGCTCCTGGCTCATTGCAGCTTGTGGCCATGGTACTGTTGTCCCCTGGAAGTCCCCTGGTTGGGGGCTACATTCCTTGCCTGGCAGCCCAGCACCTTCCTGAGCGTCCTCATCTGTCCCCAGATCCCCAGATCTCGTGGATTCCGATGTGATTTAGCGCTCCTTGGCCCTAAATGCCTTGTGGTGGGAGCTGGAGGACCTCCCTTAGCACCAGATCCACCCCTGCCCTGGGCTGTGTGGTGCAAGAGGAGACCTGATCCTGCCCTTTGGGGTGAGACATCATACCCAGAGAGGTGCCAAGCAGCCATCCCCACACCCTCTGCCTGGCTCTGCCATCCCCAAACCTTTCTCAAACCTCCGTCCTAGCAGGAAGGACAACGAGAGGACTCGCCACCGCCGCCCACGCCACCGACCCGGCCGTGATTTATCATTAACTCACCCTGAGGAATTTCAAGGGCGAGAAGCCAGCGCGGGAAGCGCTCGCTCCTCCCCAGACACCGCACTCAGCCATCCCCACAACGGTGGCTTCTCCCCACGGTGGCTTGTCTCCACCACCGACATCAGCATCGCTTACCGGTGTGCTGCCCCAAAACCAGCTGGGGTGCAAGATCCCAGTGCTGATGGTTGCCAGCTGGATACAGGGTGAGTTTAGAGGGGGAGGGGAAGCAGCTGCTCTCCCCACCCTGAGCAAGGCAATTCTGTGCACCCCATATCTGCTCCAACCCCCCAGTGTGAGCACAGCCTGGCCGGTACGTCCCTCCCCTCTAAAAAAGCACCTGCAGCAGGCTCAGCCCCACATTAACCCAGCGACAACCCTTCGTTCCCCTGCCTGGCCCCTTTCTAGCCTCAAACAAAGACACCCAGAGAGAGGAGGAAAGAGAGGAAAGCAAAGACCCCCTTCAAAAAACCCGAAGGATTTACCTGGGGAGCCCAAAGGTGCATCCTCCAGCCCCTCGTTTTCCACGAGACTCAAGATTCATCGTCTCCCTGCTTGGTTATCCAGGAAAAAACCCACCAAAACCCCAAATAATACCTGCCGAGAGCAACCTGCTGCTGGGTTGGGGCCAAGCGCTGCACTTTGCTCGGTGTGATTGGCCACCGCCGCCCGCGCCCACGGGATCTTAACTCTTTGTGCCCGTTGGGGCGCGGAGGAACCCCGCGTCTTCGAACAGCGACTTCGGGGTACGATGGCTCGGTTTTGCTCCCATGGGGATTTTGGGGTCTGATGGCTTGGGTTTGCACAAACTGGGATTTTGGAGTTTGGCATTCGGAGGCATTTCCTCACAGCAAGGGGGATAAAACCCTGGGATGGGCTGCCCAGGGAGGTGGTGGAGTCACCGTCCCTGGAGGGGTTTAAGGCCAGACTGGATGCCACACTTAGTGGCAGGGGTTAGCTGAGTGGTGGTGGTAGGTCCTAGGCTGGACTCGATGATCTTAGAGATCTTTTCCAGCCTTAATTATCCTGTGATTCTAATGTGGTTTCGGACATGTTGGGATTTGGGGGTTGATGGATCGGTTTTGCTTCAATGGGGATTTGGGTTCGTTTTTGGTCAAATGGAAATTTGGGGGTCCGGCAACTGGGTGTTGCACAAATAAAGATTTGGGCTGGACTGCCTTTTTGTGGCTGAAATAAGGATTTTTTGGGGGGGATCTGAAAGCCTGGGTTTATTCCAGTGAGGAATTTGGGGGTTCAGTCGCTTGGTTTTGCTCAAATAAGGGGATTTTGGAGGCTGGTGAATTGGTTTTGCTCGAGTGGGGATTTTGGGATCCAGCAACTGGGTTTTGCACAAATAGGGATTTGGGGTCTGCCTGCCTGGTTTTTAATTAAGGGAATTTTGGGGGGTGATAGCTTGGTTTTACACAAATAGGGATTTGGGGGTGGGGGGGTGCTGAGAGCTGGGGTTTTTGAAATAAGGATTTTGAGATCTGGTGGCTTGGTTTTGCACAAATTGAGATTTGGGGGTCCGACAGGTTGGTTTTGCTCCAACAGGCATTTGGGATCTGACTGCCTGGTTTTTATCAAACAGGAATTTTGGGGCCCGATGGCCTTTTTTGCTCAGCTGGAGTTTTTGAGGTCTGAAAGCTCGGTTTTGCTCAAATGAGGAGTTTTGGGGTCTGATGGCTTGGTTTTGTTCAAATAGGGGACTTGGGGTCTGACATCTTGGCGTTTATCAAATGGAAATTTAGGGATCCAATGGCTTATTTTCACTCAGTTATTTTGGGGTCCAAGAGCCCATTCCCTGTGGAGAGAGGGGCAGAGAACACAAGACCAGCCCAGGAACTCTGAAAAAGCCTCAGCTTTTCTTTTTGAGGTGGTTTGGGTTAATTGACATCCTAAATCTCACTGAAGTGCAAAAGAGAGGTGGTCTGATACCGGGAAAGACCACGTTTTCCCCAAACTCCTGATAAAGCCATGGACGTATGAAGCAACAACAAATGAAAAAGTTACAGAGAGACTTAGAATTGCACAATCATAGAATCATTTTGGTT
>WEIS01002789.1:2827-14082 GCA_013389965.1 Todus mexicanus | reverse complement strand
GGGCGGGGCTGGGGGCGCGGGCCGGGCCTGGCTGCCCCGCTCCGGTAGCGGCACCGCCACCGGGACCTTCACCGGCACCGGAGCCTTCACCGATCCCACCATGGCTCTGGAACAAGCTCAGACTGACGGCCCCGCCGCCGCCTCCGCCGCCTCCGCCACGGCCCCGCCACCCCTCTGCAGGTAAAGGCCCGGGCTAGGCCCCGGTGCACCGGGAGCTCCCCTCGGGGATACCGGAGGGGAGGGATAACCCCGAGGGTGTTGCTAACCCCGAGGTGTTTCTCGCAGCTCCACCGACACCCCCGGGCACGGCGAGCAGCGGGGAGAAGCTGAACCCGCCGGGAATCCCGGGCAGGCCCCGGGGCACCGGGAGCAGCGGCCCGGGGAGGCCCCGGAGGAGGAGGAGGAGGAGGAAGAACCGGAGCCAGACCCAGACCCTGACCCGGACCTGGACCCTGACCCGGACCCGGACCCGGAGGCGGCCCCGGCACGGCCCTCGCAGAACATCGCGGTGCAGGTGGGTGAGCCGAGGGGGCTGGGGGTGCTTTGGGGGAGAAGGGACCCCCCAAAGATCCCTTTAGGCCGAGGGAAGCAAAATCCGAGAAGCTGCGGGGCTGGGAAAGAGCCTTGGGATCACCGGGGCCGAGCGTCAACGCGGCTCTGCAAAGTTCAGCCTTACAACACCCGTCCAACACATCGCGGTGTCACAGCATCGCTCAGGTTGGAAAAGAGCTAAAAGATCGTCCAGTCCAACCTTTAACTCTGATCTTTGTCACCCCTAAGCCATGTCCCCCAACACCACATCTAAACGCCCTTTAAACATGTCCAAGGATGGGGATTCAACCCCCTCCCTGGGCAGCCTGTTCCAGTATCTCACTACTCTTTCAGCATATTTATTTTTCCCTACTCTCCAGTCTAACCCTCCCCTGTTGCAGTTTGGACCCATTCCCTCTGATTCTATCACTAATTCCCTGGGAGAAGAGCCCAGCACCAACCTCTCTGCAATGTCCCTTCAGGTCAATGACCCTTCAGGTCTCGCCTCAGCCTCCTCTTCCTCAGACTAACTGGTCCCAGCTCCTTCAATCTTTCCTCATCAGATTTATTCTCCAGGCCCTTCCCCAGCTCCGTTGCCTCCTCTGCCCCCGCTCCAGCCCCTCGAGATCTCTCTGGGATTGAGGTGCCCCAAACTGAACCCAACACTCCAGGTGTGGCCTCCCCAGTGCTGAGCACAGGGGGACAATCACAGGGGGGTGATTAATCCCTTCCCTCCTCCTGCTGCTCACAGCATTTCTGATCCAAGCCGGGATGCCCTTGGCCTTCTTGCCCAGCTGGGCCACGCTGCTGGGAAGTGGGGATTAGGCTGGGTGAGCTTATGAGGCCCCTTCCCATCCCGAAATTTCTGTGATTCTGGGAAGTGCAGGTGGGATATTGGGGGGAATCGCGGTGCTGAGTTAAAACGTCGCAGCGGGAGGTGGTGGAGTCGCCGTCCCTGGAAGAGTCCAAAAGATGAGTAGATGTGGCGCTTCAGGGCACGGTCTGGTGGCCGTGGAGGTGTCGGGTACGTGGTCAGGCTTGGTCCTTCATGGAATTGGAAGGGACCTCAAAGATCATCTCGTTCCAATGCCCCTGCCGTGGGCAGGGACACAGAATCTCACAGGAATCACAGAATGTTGGGGATTGGAAGGGACCTCGGAAGATCATCTAGTCCAATCCCCCCGTTGCCAGAGCAGGATCACCCAGACCAAGACACCTCCCACTAGAGCAGGTTGCTCAGAGCCCCAGCCAGCCTGGCCTTAAAGGCTGCCAGGGATGGGGCTTCCACCACCTCCCTGGGCAACCTGGGCCAGCGTCTCATGGGGCAGAACTTCTTCCTAACATCCAGTCCAAATCTCCCCAGCTCTAGTTTGCTGCCACTACCTGGCATCCCATAAAGTCCCTCCCCGGCTTTCTCGTAGCCCCCTTAAGATACTGGGAGGCCACAGTGAGGTCTCCTGCCGCTGCCGCTGGTGTTTCTCTGAGGCTGCGGGGTAGCGTGGGTCTGGCCAGCCTCGGTGGAGCTGCGGGAGGGGTCTAACAGCGATCGCCTCCCTTCGCAGACTGACTTCAAGACGGCCGATATGGACGTCAACACGGATCAGGATATCGAGAAGAACTTGGTGGGTACCGAAGCCCCGCGGCCGGGTCCAGGTTCTGCCGTTTGCCATTCCCCGGGCACGGGAGCTGGAGCGCGGCTCTTCCCACGGGGTGTTTTTCTCCTTTCGGCACCAGCCGCGCAGTTGTTACACGCCGCTCTTGGAAGGCGGTGAGGACGCAGGGCTGGCTGCAGCCGCTGGCAGCGCTGCCCTTGGTCGTTCTGAGCTGGGGAGCCTGGGCGTTCGTAGGGGAAGCCCTTCAGCTGCGGCTCTCGGCAGGCTCTTGGACACCTCTGAGCTTCCCTGCCCCTGCTCTTTTTAACGCAAAGGAAGGGGAAGGTTCTCCCTAAATTTCCACTCTCGGCCGCAGGACAAGATGATGTCCGAGAGGGCTCTGCTGAAGGAGCGGTACCAGGAGGTGCTGGACAAGCAGCGGCAAGTGGAGAACCAGCTGCAGGTGCAGCTTAAGCAGCTCCAGCAGCGCAGGGAGGAGGAGATGAAGAACCACCAGGTATTTGGCGAAGTCAGGGTACCCTGTGGCACCTCCCCTTGTGCACGACAGGGTTTGGCAGCGCTGAGGACCGGCCCCTGCCGAGATCGAGCTCAGGACCAACCCCTAACGCCATACCCTGCGTGCACACCCGCAGCGTCTCCAGCAAGCACAGCGTTTTTTTCTCAAATAAAACCGGGGTGAAGCGAGGAGGATTAGCTCCGTGGGATTGTTTAGAGCCGTTGCTGTTGCTCAAGGGTCACAGGGTTACGCGAGTGACTCACAGCTCGCCCTGGGGTAGCTCAGGTTAGGACACGAGGAGCCATCAGTGGCCCGTCTCTCTTCGATTCATCTAAAATAATAAAGAGACGTAAAACCGTTGTGGTTTGGCCGCCACCGGCGGCCGACTGAAGTGACGCCTGTTACTCGGGCTCTTCGCTCTTTAATTGCGCTGCGCTCGGTTTTGCTCCAGGAGATCCTGAAAGCGATTCAGGATGTCACGATCAAGCGAGAGGAGACTAAGAAGAAGATGGAGAAGGAGAAGAAGGAATTCCTGCAGAAGGAGCAGGACCTGAAGGCGGAGATCGAGAAGCTCTGCGAGAAAGGCAGAAGGTACGAGCTGGGGAAAGGGAAGGGACCCCGGTGGGGCGGGGAGGAGGCATCGCTGAGCCCTGAGCTGAACCTGATGAGGCACAAGAGGATCGCTCCCGACATTTGGGAAGCAGGGAGTGTTTTGTGAGCGGTGTAGGACGAGCTGCTCGGGCTCTGCCGACACCCTGTTCCCACCTGGGCGCCTCCGCAGCGCTCACTCCTCCTGCCTTCTTCTCTCGGGCAGGTTGCTGAAGGAGCAGGAGGAGAAGGAGAACAAGATCGCCTCTCTGATCGCCGAGCAGTCCGATGAGAAGTACGGCTCCTCTCTGCCGCTGTGCTAATGCTGCCCGGCGCTCCTTCCCTTCTGCCTTGCGGTGGCTCTGATGCTCCTGCTGGGCCAGGCCAGGCAGAGCGGGGCCGTGGCTCTGCCCGGGGCTGCGCCCCGTGGGTTTTATCTGCTCCTCCAGCGGGCTGGCGGCCCCGGCCTCTGCGTTAAATCCGCCTTGATCCCGGTCACAAGCAGGCTCCTGGAGACTTGTGACATAAAGATCCCCTGAGATTAGAGTTGCTGCTCAGGGGATTGACTCGCCTTGTAACCGCTACCTCGGGTTGCGTTTCGGCTGCCCAGGTTTGGGGCAAACCCAGTTCTCAGTCTGCTCCCCACAGCCGCCCGCGCTCGGGTGCTTCACAGCCGGGCAGAGATGCCCACGCAGGGCTGGTGGGGAAGGGCTTTCAGCTCCTCCAGGGCCAGCAGGGCTTGGTGCCGCCAGCTGCTGCGCCACCTCGGGTTCAGACCCGCGCACCCCTCCCCGGAGCCAGGCTGAGCTTTGCCAGGGGGATTCCTCTCCCCTCCTTTTGCCCAGCGCTTTGCACAGCAGCAGTTGGGGCTCTGTCCCGGGGGTGACTCGTGCAGCTCTGGGAGCCACAGCTGGTGTCACCGTCTGGAAGCTGCAGAACTTCCGTGGTCCCACCAGAGCCCCCAGGATCAATGGGTTTAGAGGGGTTTGTCAGGTCCTGCTCCACACCGTCCCAGCCAGCTGGTTCTGTTCCTGTCTGCAGGCAGCTGTGGGAGATGGAGCTGGATAAGCTGAAGAACCAGCACAACGAAATCAACAGGAACATTCTCGAGGAGACAGAGCGGGCTTGGAAAGCAGAGGTTAGTAGGTGACCAGGCGTCAGGACTGGTGCCCTGGTGCACCTAGCACGGTGTTTAGTGACGAGACGAGTCTCCATCTCTGCCAGATCCTGTCCCTGGAGAGCCGGAAGGAGCTGCTGGTGTTGAAACTAGAAGAAGCAGAAAAAGAAGCAGAGCTGCACCTCACCTACCTCAAGTAAGCCCGGGCGGTGTCAGACACAGGTGGTGATGGTGGTGTCCTTGTGGCCCATCTCTTCTGCTTCCCCCAGAGGTGTGGCTGAAGCAGTTCAAGGGTTCGGGTGGCTTGCTTATTAAATAACGGTGTTCAGGAATGTTGGAAAACAAGGAGATGCGGGGCTGGGCTTATTCCCTGTCACGCCCTGAACTCGTGCCGTGCTCTGGACCACACACTCTGCTCTCATGGGGCTCCTCGCTGGCTGAGAGCCCTTCTCCCTGCCCGACTGAGGGAAGGCTGCAGGGTACGGGCTGCGAGTTGCTCCCGCTTTGCTGCCGGTGAGAGCACGGTTGCAAGTGGGAAAGTTCAGCTGTGCTTGCAGGTCCGCGCCGCCCACGCTGGAGACCATGAGGCCAAAGCAGGAGTGGGAGATGAGGCTGAACAGGATACGAATGACCAAGGAAAGCGTCCGAGTAAGTTCCTGCCCAACGATGAGCGGTTCTTGGTGCCGATGCTGCTCCTCAGGCGGAGGCTGCGATAAACGCGGCCCGTTTCTTTCCTCTCTGGCAGGATCAGTTCAACGACCACATCCAGATGGTGAGAAACGGAACCAAGCTGAGCAGCCTCCCCCAGATCCCAACCCCGACGCTGCCGCCTCCGCCCTCAGAAGTGAGTGTCTCTCTGGCCCCACGAACGCTGGCTCTTGGTGCTGGGGGCTGCTGGGGGCTCTGGGGACAGCTGGGCTGTGCCTGGTGCTGCTCGTGCCCTGCACATCGATGCAGGCTGGGCTTGGCCCTGCTCTGGGCTTGGCCCTGCTCTGTGCTTGGCCCTGGCGAGGAGGGGAGGAGGATTTTGCCACAACGAGCCTGGCTGGGGAGGAAGGCGCTTTCAGACGGGCTTATTCTAACCAGCCTTCCCTTCTCCCCCGGCTTCTCTTTCTCAGACAGATTTCATGCTGACGGCATTCCAGCCCAACCCCTCCCTTACGCCCCGGCTCCCGTTCCCCATCGGACCCGTTCCCGTGCCCATGGTCATGCCGAGCGCCGATCCTCGGGCTCTCTCCTTTCCCCTCCTGAACCCCGCGATCTCCAGGCCCAACCAGCCCTCCCCGCCGCTGCCCGCCTCCCAGGGCAGGAACAGCCCGGTGGTGGCGTCACTGATGGGCACGCACAGCCCCCACATGACTCCCGCCGCCTCCATCCCTCCTCCGCCGGGCCTGGGGGGAGCCAGCGTCACTCCGGAGTTCCACAGGCTGCAGCCGGCCGATAAGCTGGAGAAGCTGCTGGAGAAGCTGCTGACTCGCTTTCCACAGTGCAACAAGTGAGTGTCTGGCGTTGGGGGACCCCATGAGCTGGCGCAGGGGGGAAGCGGGGCTCCCTTTGGGGCTCGGAGGAGTGAGGGAGGCCAGAAAGTGAGGAGCAGCAGCTGAGCGCTCTCCGTCAGCTTTGCTGCAGCAGAAGTGGAGCTTTGTCCCGAGGCAGCGGCGATACCTGTGCCCAGCCGAGAGCGCCCAGCGGCTCCTCCGCCTGCGTGTCCTGGGCTGTCTGCTGGGCGCGGTCTCCCACCAGCTGCCCTTTCCCTGCTTCTCCCCAGCATTCTGGGGGAGAGCAGCTCGGTCCGTGTGCGATCTGCCCCTTTTGGAGGGCAGCCGGTGCCGCGGAGCCTGCGGAGGGTCCCTGTGCGCGGGGGCCGCCGGGCTCGCTGGCGGAGGCCGGGAGCTCTTAGCAGGCCGGTGTCTGTCCGTGCAGGGCCCAGCTCACCAACATCCTGCAGCAGATCAAGACGGCTCGGAGGACCATGGCGGGGCTCACCATGGAGGAGCTCAACCAGCTGGTGGCGGCCAAGCTGGCGGAGCAGCAGGAGCGGGCGGCGGCCGGGGCTCAGGTGGGAGAGCGGCCGGAGGCTGGCAGCGGGTGGGGGCCGGGAGGGAGAAGCTGCCGCCGGGATCGTTCTCCCCGCTGCGGCTCGGGGCGGTGCGGCTGCCCCCTCCTCTCTGACGTGCCCCGTTTGCCTCACCACAGCCTCTCGGCCGGATCAGGGCCCCCATGTTCTCCGCGCCGCTGCCACAGATCAGCACGCCCATGTTCCTGCCTCCGGCCCAGGTGGCTTATCCTGGCACAGCGTCACACGTATGGCTCTGCCCCTTCTGGGGAGGGAGGGATGGGGTGAGAGGGTGGGCCAGGGGAGCTGGGACCTCGCTGCTCGAGCTGGGGAGGCAGGAGGGAAGGGTTGGGGCCGCGGATCCTGTGTGTTTCCCATTGGGGATGACGGGAACAGCTGTAGGAGGGGAGTCAGAGGCTCTGACAGAGGGGAGAAATTGCACAAAACCGTGGCCCCGGCTGCAGCTGGCGGGAGGAGGAACCAGAACGTGGAACAGGACCTGCCCTGGGGTGTCTGTGATCCTGTCTGACTCCCTGCTCATCTCCTTTCTGTCCCCTCATCGCTTGTCCCAGACCCCAGCTGCCTGTAAGTTGTGTCTGATGTGCCAGAAGCTCGTGCAGCCCGGAGACCTTCACCCCATGGCCTGCTCGCACGTGCTGCACAAGGAGGTGAGTGCGCCGAGCTCCCCGCTGCCCTCGGCTGCCTTGTGGTGGTTCCCATTCCCTCCCGAGGCTCTGGGCACGTGTGGCAGGTCCCTGCTGTCCCGAGAGAAAGGGGTTGATCGATAAAGAGCTCCTCTGCGTCCTGCCATCGCCCCGCTCTTGGCTGGGCTACGCTGGGCGGCTGCTCGGGGTGGCTTTGGGAGCAGGCTGGCCTCACTCCCACCCCCGAGCCCGCGCTCCGTGCTCCTCCGTGCTCCTCACTCCTTCCCTCTCTTCCAGTGCATCAAATTTTGGGCGCAAACCAACACGAACGACACTTGCCCCTTCTGCCCGAGTCTCAAATGACGGCCGCTCGGGCGAGGCGGAGCGGCCCCGCGGGAGGGGAGGCGTTGCTGTGAATAGACGAGGATGGGTGCGCAGATTTCTACAGTTCTATATTTATACGACCATGTATACACATGTACATTTTTATTATATAGGTAATGTGTGTATAGAAAGTCTGTATACATACAAATTCATAAATAAAGTGTGTATATTATGCAGTGACTTGGTGCTGCTCCTCGCTGCTCGCTCCGCGGCCGCGCCGGCCGCTTTTCCAACGCGTGTCTGAAGCGTCACCTGCTCTAACCACCTCTTCCCAGTAGCTCCCAGCAGCTCCCGGCTTGCCCAGACCACTCACTCCCCTGAGCAATGAACAGGTCGCGGATCACGAGCGGGTTTGTTTTTCGTGGTATTTTTTTTTTTTCCTCTTTTTTTAATGTAATAATAATTTACCGTGTTAACATTCATTGTTCTTACACAGACGATAGGTTACAGAGTACTGGAGTCTACAGCGACGGCCTGGCCCTGGCCCTGTCCCGTCCCCTCCGGCGGGGCCGAGCTCCGCACGCGCCGGTTCCCGGCGTTCCCGGCCGTAACCTGGGAGGGAGCGCTCCGGGGGCGCCAGGATTCGGCTGCGCCGCAGCCTGGGATCACCGGCCCCGTGGCGGATCTCTCGCCTTTCTCCGGTACCTTTCCCGGCGGGTGGCGGTGGGATCGCGAGGTGCTCGGCCCCACCTATGGCCTCGCACGGCCAGAATTGTTCCCCCTCATTTGCAGTCCGCGGCGCGAGCTCGGCGCCGCCGGAGGCACCACCTCGCGCCTCAGGGCTGGTCGTTCGGCCGCGGCGCGGATCTTCCCACAGCACGCGCGTTTTAAGGCAGTGGTCCACAACGGAGGCGGAGAGGGTGCGGGGTAGGGGGGCTCCTGGGCAGGGCAGGGGGTGCAGAGGGAGGTCTGGGCGCGCTCTGAGCCGCAGAATGTTCCCCTCTCGTGCCGGGGCGGAATCGCTGGGTGCTGGAGCAGAGAACCGGGCGCTCCGGTTGAGGGGAGCGCGGGAGGCGCTGCTGTGGCCGTGCCCAGCGCTGGGGCTGCCTCGCCTCCCTCCCTGCCCTTCCTCCTCCTCACTGCTTTTCCAGAAGTGCAGGGCTCAGTGAAGCAGCTCAACGCCTGGCGATCCCTGCAGAGCTCCAGCCTCTGTCACCCCCGAACTGGTGGCTCAGCTCAGCCCCAGCACCACGAGCAGCCCCGGCTGCTGCTCGCGGAGGGAGGAACGCTCGCTGCCCTTTGCCGGGGGAATCTGGGTGTTGAGAGCAAAGCGCTTCCCTGCCCGGGCTGGAGACAGAGCGGGAAGGAACCGCAGCGGGACCGAGAACCCGCAGGCTGCAGCGGGTGGGAGAAGGGAGGGTTGTCCTTAAATCTCCTTTGCTGTAGGGACACGATGAGGAGCCAAGTGCCTCCTGTGCTCTCACTGTCTGTGCGACCGGCTGCTGTGCGCGCTCCAGCCCTGCCCTCCGGCCACCCGCCTGGGCCAGCGCGCAGCCGCCAAGCGAGCCCCGGCCACCTCGGGTGGTGGCCAAGGAGCTGGGACCGAGCAGAGGGCTACAAATATTTTAAAAAAAACCTCCACCCCAAACAAAACCAGAACAAATCAGCCCCAAACCCCCTAATGTCGGGTTGGGAAGAGTGCCTTTCAGCGCTAGAATTAAAAATATAGATATATGTATATATTGTACAGGGGAGAAGCTCCCGCTGGCTGCACGCCCGGGGCGGGGGGACCTGCTCCGTACACGCTCCGCTCCTGCTCCGCCGCCGGCGACTCGCGTTATAAAAAAAACAGAAAGGAAATAAATACAACCGTGTGTTTAAAAAAAAACAACAAACGCTGCGGTCCCCGGGGCCGGTCCCCGCGCTGCCGGCGTGTCTCGGGCTGCAGGAGCAGGAGGCTCGTGGAGCGAGCGGAGAGGAGCCGGGGGCTGCGCCATGGGACGCGCTGAGCGGGGCGGGGGCTGCGGGCGGGGGCCGGCCGAGCCCGGCCGTGGCTCCCCTATGGCTTTACAACGGGTGGCCGGGAATTCGGGAAACAACTCAGGAATGCCGCTCTCTCCCGGCACGCCGATGCTGGGAGGGAAGCGAGGTGGTTTCCCGTCCCGGGCGAGCGAAAGCGGAGTGGGAAGAGGAGGGGTGGCCGCTCTTGCCTGCCCCAGGTGAGCAGGGTGGGCACTGGGAGTCCTCGGGGCTGGCGGCAGCGGGACAACGGGTTGGGAAATGCCACAGGAAAGGCCGGAGCGAGCGGCGTCCGGGGGAGCTGGAGGATGGGAGGGGAACCGCTGCCTCTGGCTGCTCCAGTCCCGCCAGCCCCAGGCAGACTCTGTGTGGCCGTGTCCGAAAATCCTGGGGCTGGGGGCTCTGGAGCTGCGGGCGCTGGAGCCGGCTCAGGGCAGGGAGCCTCACGGGGAAGGCACGGCCACGGCGCACCCACAGCGAGCCGGGACCGGCGGCTTCGCGGCAGGGAAGGGAGCTCTGCGGGGATGGGCAGGGGGTGGCTCCTCAGGGAGATTGCGTCAAGCTCGGCAGCGCCGCGCAGGAGCTGGGGACACCGCGGCCGCCACGCTCACCCTGCAGGTCCCGGGTGAAGGCAGCCCCAGCCTGCGGCTCCCACGGCTGCTCCCAGCCAGCACCCCCAAACCAGGAGAGCCTGAGCTGAGGGTCCGAGCTGCAGCCCCCACAGCAAGGCCCTACCTGCCCCTGGCCCCTGCCCCGGCCCTGCCGCCGCGCTCCGCCCTCACTTCAGCAAGGATATGTCGTCGGCGAAGTCGTCGTGGTCCCGCCGCAGGCAGCGGAAGCAGCGCCACTGGAACACCATGAGGCAGAGGGGCAGCATGAAGAGGGCGCAGATGGCCGCCATCACGTAGGCGATGGTCATCAGGGTGGACTCGTCCGTCTGCGGGATGTTGTAGCCGCAGTCTTCCATGTTGGAGTGCAGGTAGGGCCCGTCCACCGCCGCCGTCCGGAACTCGTCGTGCACTGCGGGAAGGGAGAGGGGGGCTCTGGCCACCGTGCGTCCGCGTGTCCCCCTCGCCTCTCCCCGCTTCCCCAGCCCAGCCCAGCCCAGCCCTCACTGTGGCAGGCGCTGACGGCGAAGCCGATGCGCTTGCGGGCGCGGTCGAAGACCACGTAGAAGCCCTCCATGATGACGGCACCCATGACGGTGCCCGTGGAGGACTGGGAGATGGCGAACTTGTAGCAGTCGTCCTGAGAGGTGGCCACGTCCTCCACCGGGCGCAGGTATTGCTGCGGGAAGGGGAGGTGCCGTCGGGAACGGGCGCGGGGCAGAGCTGCCGGGGCACGGTGCTGCCCGGAGAGCGCGGAGCAGCTCCAGCCGCTCTCCCAGCTGGGCAGCGGGTGGGTCCGGCCGCGCCGGCGCTCACCTGGGGCAGGATGGTGATGCGGAACGACTGGTTGGTGGCCTCCCCCATCAGGTAGAGGGACAGGACCGGGAAGATGTGCCAGGGGGTGGTGCCGACCTGCCAGCAAACCAGCTGCTCCCCCAGCCAGAAGCCGTCCGGGAACTTCTCGGTCTGCCAGGGGTGGAAGGGAGGTGAGTGGGGCCGCGCGGGATGGGGACGGGCAGCCGCACACCGGCCCTGGCCGTGCGCCCGCGAGGGAGGGACGGGCTCACTGACCGAAGAAGCTGTTTTGATGGATTTCACCGCGGCCTCAAACACCTTCTTGGGCAGCCTGAGGTTGGTGGTCCCGCTGTCCACGATGCTCTTGTCGTAGTTGTACTGGGGGGGAGGAAGAGGAGGAGTGAGGCGGGTGCCAGAGCCCGGCCGCGCCGCCCACCCGCCGCGGGTCCCCCCGCTGCCGCCCC
>WEIS01002788.1:221-14840 GCA_013389965.1 Todus mexicanus | reverse complement strand
CTGTTATAGGTCTAGCAGACTGCACTGACCCTAAACCTTGGCATCATTTCACGTCTATGCTGTTCTACCCCTTGTTGTGTCCCCATGTTCAAGTTCTCTGCTATCATACCAGGCCTGTGTTCCTCTACAGTACATCACTATTCTAGGGATATAAATATTTCATTATGTGTAGAAGAAATACTCATTACTACGTTCTATAGAGAAAATACGGTTATACTCTACAAAGATAAGGAAAAGTAAAACAGATTAGGTACAACCACCTGATCATTAGAAAAACCTGTTTTTGTAGCCAAACGAGCTAAAACAAAGCTCCAGAAAAGCCAATACATGGTAAGACATCAGTCCTGAGGCAGTATAAACCTAGCACAGACGAAGTGGTCTCCTATGAGCTGTAGTAATACTTTAAGCACTAGGCTACAAGTCTAAAGAGACAAAGGAAAACACTACTTGGCTGTTTCCCTTTTTTAGACAGAAATGACTAAACAATATATTTTATTGTTCAAATTCTGTTGAACAAATTGCTTGCCACAGTCCATGTGCTGTACCGTTTCATATGTGTGTGCAGTTCACAGGAGATATTTTAAAATGATCTATTTTCACCTAACATATTATGAAAATGATGCAATACATTGTTTGGTAATATCCAGGGCAGTTTAAAGGCGTGGAAAGATCAATGTTAAAATTTTCTACAGCTGTCTTCACTACAAGAGGTTCCTGTTGAAATCCGCTTGGTAACCAGTCTTTTCTTTGAGGGTTATTACAAAAATACATTTCTATTCTTATACAATTTTCAGCTGCCAGAGCACACATCGAGTATCTTGACTGTTTTCTTGGTGTTAATTTTAGTTACTGTGCTACTGCTTTGTAGTGGTATGAGCACAATAAAACTGAAGGCAAGATCTTATGGATTGGAATGACACATTTATTCCAAGGTTTTAAAGCAAGTGGATTTTACACTTTCACACTGTCACACTCACGCACTCACAAGAAATGGTATAAGTGTGTTCATGTGGTCTGACCAAGATCACTTGTGTGCAACAGAGAAGACAACACACACCATCTGTCAAGTCCTCTGCATGTCTGGAGGTCCTCCCAACTAGCAATGGCAAACTAGTCTTTGGACAGATCTTTATTCTCCTGCAGCCAGCCATCAGCTATTTCGCATTAGATCTTCCCTTCAGATCTTGATTACTTCAAGTGCTGCAAATCTTAAGCCATATCATTGTTTGCTGTCTGTTTTCCCTCTTTTGGCATGTGTGTGAAATACACATGAATCTACTGTGTAAAGAAACAAAACAAAATTCCACTTCTCTTGTGTAGGTCTCTTTTCCCTAAAACTATTTTAGATTTCTGAAATCAGACACCACTGTTTTTCTTGATGTGTGGCAGCTTCTAAAAGGTAATCACAGGTAAAATAAAACCAGAATTCACCCCAGTGATAAAGAAAATGCATGTTATAGTCAGCACAGGCAAGTCACAGATAATTGAATATCATCATAAAACCACATAAATTAGTGTCCTACAAAAAAAGAACCTTGTCTACAGGAAAAAAGCTAATCCAAATATTGTATGATGGTTGTCCAGTAGCATTCCTATTGTTGCTTTCTTCTTCCTTTCTTAGTGATTGCATTCATTTGTTGGGCTTTGACTTAAATTAGATTGTGAAAGGTTTCAGGGCAAGGTCATGTCATTCTATACATTGGAACACTGTCTGGCACTGTGTCACCTCACATTTGACAGGTTTCTCAGGAATTGTTGTAATAGGAATAATAACAAATAACATCAATAATAACATTTGACCTAATAAGATTACAACACACATGCCCTAATACATATTTGTTGTTTTAATCCCCTGTAGTGTGGTCAGTGCAGGCTACTTTATCTTTAAAAAGCTTAAAACTTTAAGCGATTTTGGTAAAAATAGCAAGGAATTTTTCCAAAAGTTGCTAGCTCTGATATTGCTCCTTTACTCAAAACCCCATTGCTTTACTTAAGCATCCTGCAAAATCAGAATGTAGATGGCTACATATTTATTTTCTGTAGTTATTTGCTCTTCCTGTTGATTGCTCAGGCCAGGGGACTTACAATAAACTTGCTTCAGCTTGCTAAGCAAGACAACTTCTCTCTGATAATCTTCTGTTCATTTTTTTATGGTTTGGTATTGACATGACAATGTCAATTGTCAATGACAATGATTCAGATTCTCGACAAATGTTCAGATTCCCAGCTGGGGAAATCTGCATTTCCGGTTTATCTATGTTAAAGACTCTTGCGTGACTTGTGCAATGGGATTTAAATGTAACTGTAGCCAAAGTCTTTAAATATGAATAGTGTCAAGATTTCAGACTGTATGAAGTGCTAGTCAAGAGGCTATTGCACTGAGAAAACAGCCTGAAATATTTAATAAAAATCTAGTGCATGAAAGAAAGAAATTGAAAGGTATACTTCCAGCCTAATGAGAATAAAAAGATAGCTACTAAGTGTTTTTACACAATTAATATTGCTTTACTTGCACAGATAAGTAATCAGCAAATACAGGAATGATTTCACATGGGCTTTTTACTCACCTTGCTTTTTCTTTAGAAAAAGCTAAATATGTATTACTGCAATCTATAACTGTACTCTTGCAGTGTACAACTGACTTTCATAGATCCTTCAAACTTTTTGCTTCCTCTATTTCTAAAGGATTGTTCTATTAATCCTTTAGGTTCTTAGATTGTTGCTCAATTGAAGTTGTTTTTTTTTGTCCACTCTGTATTAATTAAACTCAGTAGGATGGAAGAGAGAGGTTTCTGCTGAGCAGAAGTGATCTGAGACTCTGCTGTGAACTTGTAAAGACATTGCAGATCTTGAGATCATTTAAATCATTTGAATTTGTTGGGGGCAAGGGAGAGTGACTATCATCAAAGTGCAGGGATAATCAACAATAAGAGATAAGCAAGCTAGTTGAAACAGCTACTTGCTCTAGACTAGTGTAAAAAACATTCAGCTAATGCTAAGTTTAAATCAAAAACATAAGAACAGAAGTGCCGAAATCCCTCCCAGGTGTTCTCTGTTGCTTAGCTGGTACACAACAGCTGGAAAACATTCTGAACAAAATACCTCCTAAATCCCCATCAGCTTCAGCCCGGTAGTGTTTTTCCTAATCTGAATTTGACTTACCATTTTACAGATATAACAGTATTACTTGAAGAAATACATATTTTCTCCCATTTTATACCTCTCTCCCTTTACTATGATACCTGAAAGAGAGCTCATCTAAAAATGTGCTTTGTCCTACCTAGTACATTGTTCTGTCTCTAAGTAACAGTTCTGCACATTTTGGGGCCATTCACTGCTTTTTATTCCAGAATGACAGAGACTATCTGTTATCTTTTCATATCCCCTGAAATTCCAGCCCTCTAGTATGGTTAACAGATGCACTCATGGTTTTTACCACTCCACAGATTTGTTTCAGACAGCTTCAAGTCCACACAAGCTCAAGTGAATACATATCACTTGTAGATCCCACTTAGATTAACAGGGAACTGTTAGAAGTTGCATACAGTCTTGAAATACCTTTAAATTCAGGAAACATTAAATTAGTATTTAAAGGCATAATTCTCCTGATGTAAGGGAAATCTGACCATTGTTAACTTTTTCATGTAAATAGGTGTGGGATGAACACTGCAGAAACACTTCAAATCATTTATATTTTTCTTTGAAGTGAACCAGATATTATGAAAATTTCTAAAGTATTTGCTTAAGTCTGATATATTTGTTCTCTGGGATTGAAATGGACAGTCCCAAAATTCTGCAGGAAGCAGTTCTTAGCTCTTCTAACAGAATCATAGAATCATTGAGGTTGGAAAAGACCCTTGGGACCATCTAATCCAACTATCTACCCTACTCTGCAAAGTTCACCCCTAAACCGTATCCTCTAACACCACATCTAAAAGCCCTATAAATGCATCCAGGGATAATGATTAAACCACCTCCCTGGGCAGCCTATTCCAGTAGCTGACTACTTTTTCTTTACTTTTTTTTTCCTAATATCCAGCCTAAACCTACCCAGTTGTAGCTTGGAAACATTCCCTCTTGTTCTATCACTAGTCACCTGTGAGAAGAGATCAGCACCAATTTCTCTACAATATCCCTTCAGGTAGCTGTAGAGAGAGATGAGGTCTCCCCTTAGCCTCCTCTTGCTCGAACTAAACATTCCCAACTCCTTCAATCTTTCCTCATAAGATTTATTCTCTGGGCCCTTCACCAGCTTTGTTGCCCTCCTCTGCACCTGCTCCAGCAGCTCGATATCTCTCTTGTATTGAGGTTATTGAGGTGCCCAAAACTGAACACAATACTCAAGGTGTGGCCTCACCAGTGCTGAGTACAAGGGGATAATCACCTCCCTACTCCTGCTGGTCACATCATTTCTAATACAAGGCAGGATGCCATTGGCCTTTTTGGCCACCCGGGCACAGTGCTGGCTCATATTCAGCTGCCCATCGATTAGAACCCCCAGGTCCTTTTCTGCCAGACAGCTTTCCAGACACACCTCCTCAAGCCTGCAGCATTGCATGGCGTTGTTGTGGTCCAAGTGAAGGACCTGGCACTTGGCCTTGTTGAATGCAATACCTTTAACATTGTCCTACTGATCCAATATATCCAGATCTCTCTGCAGAACCTCCCTTTCCTCATGCAGATTAACACTCCTACCTAGTTTGGTATCATCTGCGAACTTACTGATGATACGTTCTGTGTCCTTATCGAGATCATCAATAAAGATTTTAAACAATAACAGTCCCAACACTAACCCCTAAGGAACACCACTTGTGACCAGCTGCCAGCTGGATTTAATTCTGTTGACCACTGCTCTTTGGGCCCGTCATCCAGCCAGTGCTTGATCCAGCAGATTGTATGCACATCCAGGCCATGAGCAGCCAGTTTTTCCACGAGAATTCTGTGGGAAACAGTGTCAAGCTCTATGGGGATCAGCTCTAAACATGATAATACAAGCCTCAATCTCACAGAGAACTTACATGCAAACTTTTTTTTTTTTTTCAGAAGTCTATTAAATCAGTGGGATATCCAAAAACTGTACTGTTAAAGCATGCATATCCTGTGTGAGAACCCTGAATTAGCCTCTGACCATTTTTGCACTGGCAAACATTGTGCTGTAACAACTCTTAAATTTTCTTTAAGTTCTGGTTCTTACTTTAAGATCTATTTTTCTTTCTGCATTGTTCCTGAACAATGCATTTCACTACCAACATTGACAAGCAAATATTCAGCAACTCTACAGGAAGGATAAAGAGGGAAAAAAATCCCACCAAACAACCACTTTCCTCCTGCTGTCACTTATGAGTTATCGATTTTCAAGGAAAGAATTAAATGACAACAGAAATGTGTGCAAACAGAAAAAAATATGCTCCCCTTTCCTTACACACAAAATGTGTTCCACAGCACTTTTCCAGCACGCTATTTCAGCACTTATTGCCTTAAAAAACCCCACATGCTTCTCCAAAGAAAGTAAAGGTTTTAGTACAACACATAAAAATTAAAATGTCTGGACAATTACACTTTTTCATGGCAAAGCATGAACCTTTTAATAGACAGACTTCTTTATACTCAATATCCTAGGGCACTCTGATCCTCTGCTGAAGTCCCTGGTCTCATCTGTTGTAATTGCATGTGTTACAGCCTTCTTTTACCATATTATGTATATTACTTGGGTTGCTACAAGGAATTTTTACTATGGGAGTTGAGACTAGATCTCTTTACCCAGCTTTTCATTTCAGTTCACGTCAATGCTGCTAAAACAGCAGCAAGCAGAAGTGGCAACAGTGGGTTCTGGACAGTGCATCTGGACATAAGCAGAGATCTCTGTAAAATTAGACTGTATTTATGCAAGGTAAAAAATTAATTTTATGATATAGAAATTCCAAACTTTCCTGCACTTAGAAGGGTTTCAGACCTTAAGTCCTGGACTAAATACGACAATGCTGAAAGTGGCATCTGCAAATGTGGGGGTTTTTGGCTTAAGTAGTCATCCTCATTGATATTTATTGCATGTCTCTCAAAAGTCATATCCTGTCAGAAATTTTGTATATTCATAATGAATACAATAAAAACATATTTCTCCCATGCCTGAGTGCATTCATTCATGCTGACAGAAAGAATTTACTAATAAAGGAAAGAGAAGTGATATGATTACAATGAGCAGAAGATGAGACATGATTCAGCTTTTTTTTTGCTTCTATACTCTGTCTTACACTATACTTGAAGCACCCTGAGAGAATCTCTGCTAGATGAAAGATACTGGTGATTTCTATATAGCCAAACCTGCACTCACACAGAATTTAGGGGCTTTTAAAATGTTTAAGTTACCCAAATGTGTAAATGAGCAATGTTTAGTAACGAACTGTTCATCCCACAAGCATCACAGATAGCCTAAGAAGCGGGAAAAGATCTCCAAAAACATGTTCTGTTCTAAAAAATATTTTTTCTTAAGATATTAGAAAGAAATATTAATGAGGGTTTAAAGCTAATAGAATCATGTAATGTCTAATGCTTACATGCAGGAAAATTAAGTTAGATATTTAAAGCCCAAGAGAAAACTCCACATCATTTGTTACCCTGCCTGCTTACTAAGCGCTCACCAAAAATTGTCTCTGAGTATATAAGGTTACTGTCTTTGAAAGGCTGAGCATCAGAGTTCCCACCTTTTGCTACGTACCACCCTCAAGCTATGTGTTTCCCCATTTAAGCCCCCTGAGCTGAGCCCAATCTGGTATATTTGCCTGCACATGCCTGATATATACAGATAGCTACAGACTTTACATAAGTCACATCAGTCTTGGTCATATTTAATTAGAAATTATGTTAGCAGGACAGCGCTGCTACTCTTCTTCTACTTTAATAGGATTTTAATTAGGCCAATTATCTAACTTTGAAACAGCCAAAGCATTAGAGTAACTCATGAGGATCCTTATTATCATTATGAATAATTTTAGTATTGTGTTTTGTTATTTTTCTGCAGTTATATTTTTTTCTCTCTGTTGGTAGTTTTCACCTGTTAACATAAGTCTGTTTTTCAGTTAATGTACCTTTTTATCTTCTAAGTTCCTCTCGTGTTAAGTCTTGTTTTCACTGAACATTGTAAGTGACAAATGCATAATTCAGGTGTGGACTAAAAAAAGTCAACCTTTCACCAGTTTGGCTTCTAAAAATTTTTTAGGACATCTACAAGTGGTGATTATTATGTGTTTAGCACTCCAAAAGCAATATTAAAACTAGCAAACAAACAACCAGCAGCAACAATAACAAATCCCTTAATTTTAACATTTATAATTTGATGCATTTCTTCATCATTAGAAAGAGGTTTTCTCTTTCCTTCTGCCTTCTGAGAAGATTCCAGAGTCTGCCTCCTTTTTGCTTTTTTTGGTGAGAAAAGACTTTCTGAATTGTATAATTCTGGAGTTCCATGTCAATCACCTCTTGTATTTCAGTTCTAAATGTAAATGTTAACGAGCTTATTGTACTGCTCAAAAGACCTTCTATTGAAAATAAATGTTCGCTAGTAGGTGTTCTATCTGCTGTGCTTTATAAGTAGGTTTTAGAACTTAATCCAGGCAACTCGAGTTGCTATTTGCAGATATAATTCTACCTATTGATTAATACATTGTTAGTTAATAGTTCTTTTACTGCAATTATTTATTACCAGTTAAAATGTTAACTAAGAAGTTAGCACTTAAGCATTGTTTACACCATACAATTGCTAAAATTTCCATCTGTATAAAGTATAATTTTAGATGACTGTCAAAATATATTCTGAAACAAAATCATCTATTATCTTATAGAATTTGTGGAATTTGAGGTGAATGTTATTACTGTATCTATTCTATTTCATGTTTGGATATGGCTAGGTAAATAATGAGACACAAGTTTGTTCATTGTTCTCACAGAAATCTAGGTATATTAGCTGCAAGTCTTCCTTCCGCTACTCTTGTAGTTTGTGTCAAGGTAAGACAAGCTTATAATGCCAAACATCCAGCGTGTAGATGTAGCTTTCGAAGTAAAAGTGTAAGTGGCTGAACAAATACTTCTTGCAGAAGCAGTTATTATTTGTCAAGAACATGAGTTTTGCTTGTCATCTGTCTTTGCATAAACACTATACAGATCTAGTTTCTAGTCTTTCATTGACATTGTTCTTGAGGCAAACAAAAATAACTGCCCAGAGAAGTGTAATATTCAAGAGAAAACTGCTTTGCTACATTACAGAAGTCAGATCTTTGTTTTGGGGTGTTTATGCAGAAACTGAGGTTTGTTGTAAACAATATAAGCCAGGTCTTAATTATGTTCAGGATGCATGAAAATGCATATTGTCAATGAGCACATGTCTTCAAAAGTTGTTGTGAAATGCTGGTCTCTTCCTGTAAGCCAACTTCTGTAGGGTAATAATCAGCACATAGTGGATGCTGGAGCCAGTGGAAACAGAAAGGGAGATCACATACAGGCAACAGGGGAGACCTCCTGAATTCTTTTGGGTTTATAGTATGTATCTCTGATTCTGTTTCTTTGAACTTGCACTATAACAAGGTTTCTGGTTTACCAGGAGATTTACCTAACTCTGTCTTCTTCCAAAACACTGCAGTCCACATTGCTTTGATGGTATCATTACCATTCTTCTAGTTAAATGTAATGTGGGATTGCAAAGCCTGTATACTGGAAAATGTTCTTAGATAGATGTGAAAAAACGGCCCACACAGTTAACGATTTCAGCCTGCTGGGTGGGAATAGAAAATGTTCTTTTCAACCCACCCGTTAATCCCAATTCTCCCAAGTCAAGCACTGGCCTGCTTACTTGTTGTGTAGACTGAGCAGTATCACATTTTTGCTAAATCTTTGCCCTGATCTTCTCCACTCTATGAGGGGGCTTAGTGATGCCACAGTGATAAACTATCTCTGCAAGATGATCATGTGTATGATCAATCAGATTCACTATGCTTATATCAGGCTGAAGTCATGGCTCATTAGCATGCTTCTCTCAATAGCTAGTGAAGGAGTTATCAGGTCCTCTGCTGCAATGCATCATTATTATTCCTTTTTAATTTATTAGTAATGCTTAATTACTCTTGCATAGAAGAAATATTTCTACATTACACTGTTCTAGACTTTGTAATATTTTATCTTTGCTAGAATTTCATTTAAGCCCTCAGTTACTCCCTCTTTATACATCTCTGCCCTCAAAAAAAAAAAAAAAAAAAAGGAGGAAAGATAAAGCATGAACTGTGTTGTTTAAATACAATAGCAGCAGAAGCCTTGAGGGTTGGATGTGCCTGCAGATTCTGTACAAACACTCAACAGGGTGTATAGAACCCTGTTTGTACATAATTGACAGATGAGCCTAGGTACACAATAGGCAGTGAACTGGATTTTGGTTCTGTTTGAACAACCTGCAGCCTTAGAGGGGCTCTACAGATGCTAGTGGTGAAGTAGGGCTTAGGAGTTGGACAGGAGTAGACTTTTCTTCTTTTCACTACCATTTTTGCTGCTTCTAGTCTGTTTCTGACAGGGTCTTTGTCCTGGTTTGGGTTAGAACAGAATTGTTCTGTTCTATGACTTTTACTTTTCAGCTAAGTCTGTCTGAAGTTAGCAGCATGTTTTTGCAGAGAGTCTGCTTCTAACAGTGATAACACTCCATGTTTATAGTTAGTACCAAAGATTGGTATATGAACCAAGGTCACTGATAGATCTTGCGTACCACACCGAGAGGTGCAGAAAAGTAAAGGCTGCACCTTCAGGGAGGAGCAAACAGGACAGGTGACCCTAAATTAGTCAACAAGGTATTCCATATCCATATACGTCATATTCGGTATAAAGCTGAGGGATCACGAGGTTCTTGTTCTCTGGGCCCTTCTACAGCATCAGTGGAGACGGGGATGCATTTACCATCAGGAGGAAGTTGGGTTTGATACTCGTTTTGTGTATATTTGTATATATTTACTTTTATTATTATTACTATTATTAATTTTCCTTAGTAAAGCTGTTCTAGTTTCCTTTCCTAATTGATAAGTCTCTCTCCTTTATTTCCTTTCTTCCCTTTTTGGGTGGGAAGGGGGAGAGAGCATTCTGTTGCAGATTTGGAAGGGCCCTGACCCCAAACTGTGACAGCCTTCAAAACTAGTCACAGAATGTTACCAGTGAGGTAACACAGACTTCACGTAAACCATGGTCAGAATGGCTGCTCTCTTGTTCACTTGTTACAGACCTCCACCATCCCCTCTATCAAAGAGCAAAAATTTCCTGGTTTGTCATTTCCCGCTTAACAGTATCTTAACATATAACTATCTGCCAATGAAACTACTCAGACCATACATACCTCTGTGAACTCATGAGGGAAGTATCGCACTGCTGAGACTTGGCTGCTGTTACATCACCCTTATCCATCCACCTTTGGGCCTTTTTTCCAATAGATCATAGAATCACAGAAGGGTTTGGGTTCGAAGGGATCTTTGAAGTCTTTTGCCTTGTAGCCATCAATCACACAGCTCAAATCAGAACTGCTTATGACACAGAATTTCAATTTTTTTGGGGGGGTCTCCCTTCTGTGGCCAAAATTATACAACATGCAACACATTACACCAATGTGTTAGTCCCAAATCAAGTTAGGAGAAACCATTTAATTAAAGAGAGAAAGTAGCTTCAGGTTGTGTTGCTATTTGGCATCAGCATAGTTGTTATACTACTTGGATACCATGATATTTATACCAGCTTAGTTACACAATGAAATGTTACTATATTTGTCATTTCAATTTGAAATCGGTGGCCTTTTTTTTCTCATCTATGAAACAGAAGTCAATGAAATGCTTCCAACAGGGCTAAACCGCTGTACAGAACATAAAACAGATACAGAGAAGAGCTGTGTCACTTACGGTTGTCTGAGATTCTTGGTGCATTTTGTCATTCTTTTTCCACTATGTTTAATAATAATGGTTTTTATTTTGTTTAAGAATTTTATTCTTACTGTGGCTTGTACTATGACTATCTTTTTTCATCATTGTTTAAGTTTAGCAAGCTTTATCGATGTGCTGTGAAAGAAAAGGAAAAAAGGAGTTACTGATTAAGAAAAACATTTGCAGCAACCAGTAACTCCTCCCAATTTTTCAATCTAGTGTTAATGTTGCATTAAATTTGTGCTTGTCTTGAAGACAAAAGAATTTTTTTATGAAGTAAACATTTGTTAAATGTTTTACACTTAGATTTTAGAAGCCTGTGGATTTGCAGTCCATGCCTTCCTCAAGCTGTGGGTCTCTGATTTGTGTCTTCTGCCCCAAAGGATTTAAAAATCTGTCCTGATGTTTCACTGTTTTTCAACAGCTGAACTTAGCTGATTACCACTGTCTTGAGGTTTTTTAAATGATACATCTAAAATGGTGGTACAGAGCACCCAGCTGTTAGTAATATGGACTTCATGCTCTGTGTTATTCTGGCTTCTCTATTCTAATAATTTATGACCATAAGTTTTAGCTGTTACTAGCATAAGCAGATTAAATAGAAGGAGTAAAAACACCGAAACTGCAGATATAAAACAGTTTATGCTGGCATCCATTCCACAGCACAGATCTCAGATGAATTGTATAAGATCACTCGGTTTTATGCAAGGTAGAGTATGTTGTACTAATATATATGTATGATGTACCTTTGTGTACAACTAAAATATTCTAGAAATTTTTCTCTTCTTTAGTGTGAATTTGGAATCTGAAAGTGTTTCAGACCATGACGAGGATGATCTAACACATATTCAAATTTGGCAAAAGTGACTGTAGATAACCCAATGATATGTTTTTGTTTAAAAGGATGATACATCTTGAATCGATTGTAATAGTTTTTCCATAGGATCTGGGATATATTTTTGTCTGCCTTATTTTTAATATTCTGCCTATTTTAAGTTCTCTATTAAAGTGACATGAATTCATTAACTGTTCCATTTTCTGTGTATCTGACACAACAATCATCAATAGGTTAAAGTTGGCAAGTTGGCAGCTGTGGTTTTATTCTGTGTGCATCCATTCTTTAAGAGTCCTTTTGCATGCTCTCTTCATTCCTTTTGTCAACGCAGAGGCTTGATCTTATGCTCAGACAAAATTTTTTAGTCAGCCAGTCCATAAGATATCTATGGCTCCGAAGCAGACAGATGTTTTCACTTGACATAAATGCCACTCCAATTCACCAGCGTTCTCTATTGGTGCTGCAGCAAACATGACAGAAGTTGAACAAGAGCTGTGAAATGCTACCACTGAATGTAGATATACTGGCTCAAGTCAACCATCATCTGTGATTGAAATCAAGATGCTGTGCTATGAATGGCAACACAGCTGCAAGAGCACATTTGCTTTTGTCACTTTGACAGAGTGGTAACTTGCATAGGACTAGGTGGCTACATAGGAAATTCCTGAACTAGATTAGTCAAAGATAATCTCTGAGCAGCTAGGCTCCTAAGTACTCTGGGCATTACAAGAAAAGGTAAAATCCAAGCACTATTACATCTGAATCTTAACTATTCTGAGAAGGTGCATTTTAAAACTACTGTTGGCAGTTTGTTCAAGCTCAAAAAATTTTGTGGTAAGGAAGGGAATGGAACCACTCTACTGATTCACTGTACTTTAAACATTGAACCATCCTCCTTTGCAGAAGAGTAAAGACATGAGTTGAACAAGTAGTACTAATTCAGCCATTATTCATATATTAATAATTTGAACTATTTGTTTGCGAGAAGATGAAGACACCCAAACGTGCTTTTATCTTCTTCCTACCAAAGCACCAAGAAAAGATTTGTACAACCATATAGACATGTTCCCATACTTTCCTCATTGATTTTGGCTAGTCCTCACATGATTAGAGTAATTTGTCTGTATGGATTAAAGCACAATTCTCAGGTTCATTACAAACAACAGGCAAAAGCCTTTAACAAAACTGAAGAAACAGAAGGTATGTTTTCAGATTCTGAAGGAACAGGAAAATTGGACTATGGTTTTCTTTCATGTAAGTCATTTTACACCATTTTATTTGTCATAACTGTAAGAAGCTTAGTAAATATGCACTGTAATATATCAACACTGGTATTTTCCCACATAAATTTCAGTAGTTCTAAAGAACAACAAACTACTTTGCATTTCCTCTCTGATAGCCATTTACCCTGGCAAAGGATGTATATTCTTAGAGCCTTTTCAAGCCTGTGTGATATGTCTGTACTATAAACAATTTTTAATGCTTATTGCCTGTCTGTATTTTTCTTCAAGCAATTTTCTTTGCTTGTAGTGGAAGGTTGAGAACTTAGATGGAGAAGGAAAAGACTGATTTAAGCTCATGAGTTTTTGGCGAAAGTTAGAAAGTCTATCTTCTGTGATGTGTTGAGTGCTGTATCATTATCTAACAAAGTAAAATTGAAACCACTGTGCAAATGGTGTGAATGCCTTTGACTCTAGCCTATACAAGTGCTTCGTTTTTTGGTTTTGGGTTGGGTTTTTTTTTTGGTAATTGAAGATGGATTTATTTGAGGAATTCTTTGAATATTCTGTTAAATATATATGTCTTTCAATACTCTGAATTGCCACAAAAAACATGTGATCTTCAATGTCTAATCAAAATGTTATAATTTAAGTCACTGAATTATAAATATTGAATGCATTTTTGCAAAATAAGACCAAATACTTGCCACCATAAGCAGTTCTTCATTGGTAAAACATGAATAGCCAATATAATGTCTGTTGTGAAGTATGAAAAGGAAAACTTAATTTTTTTTCTCATGGAATGCTGTTTTGGGAGAGCACTTAGCCATTTAAAATGTCAAAAGGAGCAAGCATCAGTAACATAAGCGCAAGATGGGAATCAAGAAAGCTCTATTACATAACTAAGGTCTCCTCCAGCTTGTTTAACATCAGTAGACTAATCAGGTAGTCCTTGTGTACCTGAGGAAGCCCATCTACAATGTGGAAATTATCAAAATGTTCTCCTTTAAAACTTTTGAGATTTGTGACTGAGAAAGGACAATCCAAATGCAATGCACCTTTTGCTGAGTTTTGGGTATATATTTCCACTAAACTAACTGCCATAACTTCAGGAAAACTTTGCCTGAGTGGTGTCTACTTTAAATCAAGAAATATATCTCATAATTTAGACAAATGGCACATTCTAGTGCATGTGTATGATTTTTTTTTTACAAGGAGAGCATCAGACATAAAAGATAAGACAAATGGGTTGTTTGGGGTTCTTTTTGACACTGGCTCAACAGATGGAAGTTAGGGTGTTGGGGTTTTTCTGTAGGCTGGAATCTCTTCTGTTGAGGTCTGAAAAGTATAGTGATGTAGTTTCTGGGCTAGGTTCTTTGTCAGATTGAAGACTAGAATATGAAATAGCTACAATGTGATGGTTCTGTACTTTCAAAACATATTGTGAAGAAACAGGTTCATTTATTCTCTGCAATAGATTTCTTGTCACATATTTGCAAAATTCTTTTTACTTTCTAGCCAGCGTTTTCTCTAGTGATCGCTTTTGCTACGTCTCTGTTTATTTTATTACTAGTCATTCAAGCATTTGGTACTTTAGGGGCATAAAGAGCTTGTGCCTGACGCTCCAGTG
>WEIS01002787.1:43583-57267 GCA_013389965.1 Todus mexicanus | reverse complement strand
GCTAGAGCTGGTCTAAAGTGAAGACAATCAACCAAACAGAACCTTTAGCTTAGCCAGTTTATGAATCTGATGGCACAAGCTTCTACAGAATACTGCCTTAGTTCAAGAAGTCTGATGTAAAAGAATATTCTGAAAAAATTTCACCATGGCATGAGTTTTGTCCGAAACACAGTAGCCAAGGAATTCTTTTGGGGGACTTGTAATGGAATGTGGTTTCAACTGCGATATTGGGCTGTTGGCTTGCCTTGGTTGTAGCTCATGGCCCTCTGGTAAGGGCTCTTTAAGTCATCACAGTAGGTCTAGTAGCACACCACGAAGCTCCATTTCTATTCCAGCAGTAATGAGAGATCTGATCATTGCACTGCCCTTGGTAATAGGCCAAGAGAAACTTACCTACCAGCAGAACATTGCTTCCTAAAATGGTATCCATACCAGCCGAGGTCAGATGAAATAGCTGTACGCAAATCCACTGAAGTGGTATGAAACAAGTCCATGGGACATTTCCCAAAAATAACAAAAGGTGTTAGGAACTAAGGATGCTATGATATATATCTGATTGTATGTGGTGTGGGCTGTGATGGTCGGCAATTTTGACTGAAGTTAGGAATCCTGTGATCTGACAAATGACAAGTTGTTTCAGGGCTAGCAATCGGATGAAGGTTTCTGAGTGCTAACTCAAGTGCTGCTGCAGATTTCATAATCATGTTTTGAATGCAATGTGTTTACCTTTTATCTAGCCTCCTTTCAGACTTAACTGCATTTGGGTTTTGGGTTCTTTCCAGCTTATTATTTGGCTTTTAAATCAAAGGCAGGTGTGTTTTGTGAGTTGCTTCTCTTCTTGATACAGGTCATAAAAGATGGCTTGGTAATGGTGCTTTGAGTATAATTTCACATCTGCTTTTGTTACAAGTGACGAATCCACAATGACTATTAAAGTCATACCATAAAACTTAAGTCACTGGCACGGGAAATCCCATTATCTGTTAACCATAATTAGGAACTGAGAAAGAAATAAGGTTTAGATTTTAATGACACTTTTCTGATGAAATATTCCTTTAATCATGCAATGAAGTCTCAACTGAATCTTTCTTTTCAGCCTGAAAAAATTATGACCAACAAAGATGTGCCAGGCTGCAGTGAACTACCGCATGTATTTGGATCGATGGAATTTTCTGATTCTGCTTCCGTGTTTGAAGAATCTCCATCAGAAGAATTTATTCTAAAAGCTCGCAGAAAAAAACAGGTGTTTGAAGAATAAATACTGATTCCTTTTAAAAAAAACCCCAGATATACCATTCTTAATCAAAAAAAATCTTATTCTCATTGTACATAAAACTTATTAAATATTAGAGTGTTAGATGGACCCTGGTCAAGAGGAGTTGCAAACTGAGTAAAGAGGTGTTTAAAATATATAGCTGAACATAAATTGTGGCTTTCTCTAGCTGCAGGTCATGATTCGTGTGACGAGAACTTGATCTTTGACATATGATTTGCATAAAAACAGCATCTAGAGAGTGAGTGAATGAGGCAATGATGATTTAAAAACTGATGGAAAAATAATGAGGTGCAGCAAACAAGATCTCAAAGCTAGGCTAGAGCCAGACAAGTCTCTGAGGAAGTTCAACCTGACTGTATTGGACAAGAAAATCCAATGAAGCAATTAAAATTATACAGTTAAACCAAATGAAAATTCTTAGCTGTGTTTAGATAAGCTGGTGAGGAATAGTCTTAAATGTGCAAGCCGAAGAATTTAGAAGAGCAGGTAAAAAGATGTCAAAACAGTTGAGATGTTTGTCAGCAAGTTATAGAGGAAATCAAAAGTATTTTTTTGTTCAGTAGGCAAGCTTTGTATGGTATTTTTAACCTGCTTCAGTTTTAGAATGTCCTTGTCTTTAACATTCCTGAGTGTGATCAGAATACAGCAAAGGATGTCTTTTTCTTGTTTGTTTGTTATTGGTTTTGTTACATCTTGTAGCATTCAAGGCATGATGTGCAAGCTGATGATACGGAATTCACAGTGTCAACTCCAGTGACAAGAAAAGTGGCACCAAAGAAGGATGAAAACAAAGAGAATGTTGATACAGAGTCAGCTTTAAGAAACAAAATCCCCTTTATGCTTCCTGCTCCAAAGACCCCTTTTATGAAGAGACAGGTTGAGACACAAGTACAAAGCATACCCCTCCAGTCACCGGCCTTCAAAGGTATGTTGAATGTAACTACTGAGAACTTGGAATATTGCTTAGGAATTACTGTAAATTCAAATGCAAACACAGTGGTTGTGTATCCAACACATTTGTTTCTGAAAGACAATTTTTTTTTAATCATGTTCACCGGCCTGGTTCTTCTAGTACGTCTGGTAATGTGCTGCAAGAGTTTTTACCATGCATCAGGGCATGTTTTGTGTTGCTTAATGACAGAAGTCCTTGCTGTCTATGGCATCACCCATGCATGTCTTCTGGCATCCTCTGACATGCAGCTAAGTGCTGTGTTCCTAAAGCTTACCTCTCTTTCCACTTTTCTGTGAAGGTTGAGAAGACAATTTCCTCAACACTCTGTTTTTGTGTTGTTCTTAACTTGAGTGAAAATAAAGGTGTACTTTCAGTCAAGTCCACTTCTATTACTTCATCTAAGAGAAATCTAACTCCTGGATTTCTCATGGTAGCATATTGACATTTTCACATTAACAGTTCAGTGTGGCAGAGAAATTCATGGAATCATGGAATGTATAGGATTAGAAGGGACAATTCAAGATCATCTAGTCCAACCACACGCAGTGAGCAACATCTGCAACTGGAGCAGGTTGCTCAGAGCCCCATCCAACCTCACCTACAATGGTTCCAGGGATGGGGCATCAGCAGCCTCTTTGGGCAACCTGGGCCAGAGTCTCGCCACCCTCAGCATCAACAGTTTCTTCCTTCTCTCTCATCTAAATCTCCCTCTTTTAGTTTAAACCCATCATCCCTTGTCCTGTCCCAACAGGCCCTGCTCAAAAGTCTGTCCCCATCTTTCTGACAGGCCCCTTGAAGTCCTGGAAGGCCACAAGACCACAATAAGATTGCCCTGGAACCTTCTCTTCTCCAGGCTGAACAACCCCAACTCTCTCAGCCTGGCCTCACAGCAGAGAGGTTCTGGCCCTTGCATTATTGCTGCAGCCTCCTCTGGCCCCATTCCAACAGGTCCATGTTTTTCAGTGCCACTATGCACTGTTGCTCCCTTTTCCAGAGGGGGAAGGCGCACACTTTCTGTCAGTGTATCTAATTATCCTTATTCTTGCTTGTTTATTGGACCATATCACCAGTACACTGTATCAATGCTTCTTTTAATAATGTGGAGATCTTACAGACCACAGAAATCTGTTTAAATTACATAAGCTTTTCTGATTTACCAGAAATGTCTGCCCTTAGCCTGTCTAGTCGATTCTTAGGAAAGGTGGTGGATCCTATATATGCACTACCAGTCCCTTCAACCATTCAACAAGGGAAGTTTTGTTGTTGATACTGTAAATGGTGTAGACACAGTAAATGTAAATCTGCCCTTCAGATGCCAAGGGCTCCGCAATATGAGACTCTTCAGATGCTAAGGGATGTTGTTCAGATACAGCCATTTTTTGCAGGCTGATATGTGTTATAAGGTGTCTTGGACCTACAGCTGTTCAATGACACCCTTTGTAAAGGGTGGTCCAAAGTCTTATCTGTATGAGTTTGATTTTTGTCTTAAGATTGCTCGCAGTAACTTGAGAAGTTTGACTTCATGTTATATTTTAAAAGTAAAAGTAGGTCCTCTATCTGAATAGGGAAATGCAGAATCACCATTTCAGCTCATTTTAGTGAGATATTTCTGAGGTTTAAATGTTCCTGAGGGTGCCAGAGCCTGGGACAGGCTGCCTGGAGTAGTTGTGGAGTCTTTCTCTGGAGAGATTCCAAACCCTCCTGGGCCCCCTGCTCTGGGTGACACTGCTGAAGCAGGGAGGTTGGATGCGTCAATCTCCAGAAGTCCCTTCCAACCACCGTCATGCTGGGATTCTGTGAAAAGCTTATTCTTTGCTTCACTGAAGGATCTTCGATTCAGAAAAGGTAGCATTAATACTTTTGTAGAGAGAAAATGGGAAGTTGAGAAAATGTTGAGATCATCATTGTCTGGGGTGAGGTGCAGTTCTGTAGAGAGCTGAAACTTCAAACACTGAAGTTTGATTTAGTTGTAGCAGCTCATTTGCTGACTGACTATTTCACTGGGTGGTTGCTCTTGCATTTTCAAAGCCGTGCGCTGCAGAGCTCTCTCCATATGTGGGTAGTAGAACTTTTGAGGCTGTTACATGGTGTGTCTTATCAATCATGGCTATATAAGCTCACACTCTTCACTTAAGGGAAGTGGCTGGTGAAGAATGCAAGTATTTAACAGTATGGATTGCTCAGTATTTATTCTGGGACCAGTGTCAGAGTGAGAAAGCAATTTTAATCCTCCTCCTTTCTAAATTTCTAATTTTGAACTGCATTGGTTGTTCTGAGGCTTGACTTGCAGAGCCCTGGGGAAATCAGCTGCAGTTTTTGTAGAGTTGGGGTAGTATTGTTATTATATTAAAAACATATTTTATCATTCTGAAGCTACAGACCGGAGATAGAAAAGGGGGCTGAGTTTAGAAATAAATTATTAATCATGAGAAATCCTTGCTGAAGAAAAGAAAATCCTTTATGCAAAAACATATCTGCTTTGGCTTGGATGCTTTCTTTCAGAGGGCGAGAGCACTGCAGTCACCCCAATTAAGAAACCCGCAAACACAGATGAATTGACAACAGCTGAGGTTCTTCCTGAAAGAAGGTAAATGTCCAGTTATTTCTGTACGCTTCTGATTTAGAGCAAGACTACCTTAATCCATGTGTTGCCTGGGAAGCCTTGTTACAACAGCAAACTGTTTTTTCCAGTCTTTTGGTTGAAAACCTTCCCTAAACCTCTTTCTACATTCACTAGACAACATGGAAGGCAGAGAAAAGTTTTAAAACTATCTAACTCAATTATCTTCAGAATATATTCCTATTTTCCATAATGTAAGTTTAAGTCTCAACTGATTTTCAAACAGGAACTCTCATAGTACATTGCACTTGTTTTGGCTTTCTTCTGTCTGTCAGGTCTGGGAATATTTTAGTAATGTGTCTGAAATAACTGATTTCTAAACACTGAGGAAAAATAGTTGATTAATTTGTTTATGTAACAGGTGTCATTCAGTGGAATTAGATCTCAACCTAGCTCATGTGGATAGCAGCCAAAAAAAGAGAAAAGCCAAAATATTTGGAAGTATTGAAAGAGGCCTGGATAAGATGATCACAATGCTTACACCAAGCAAAAAGAAACGGTCTGCCAGAGATCGCCCGAGGAAACTTAAGGTATGGTTGCTGGAAAAATCTTGCTTGAAAAAAAGTATAATTATTGGAATTGTCCAATACCTTTAGAAATGTTTTTCTAAAAAACTTCTGTGACCTGACTTGCCTGCGTCCTTAAGTGAAGGGCAGTTGCTTTTACTGCATCTTTGTTAAAGTGAAAGTCCCTGGTGTCACTAGGAGATGTCCTGTCAGTCTGGACTAAGGCAAGTCACCAACAGATCAAGGGAGAAGGTCAGTCATTGCTTTGTGCATTCCATCTAAACCAAATGTGAGGAAGGCAGAATGGTTTTAAAGGAACTCTAGCTGAAAACTTTTAATTGTGTTTTTTGTATAGATATAACAGTAACACTGTCACTAAAAAGAAAAAAAAAATTTAATTTGATAAGATCCCTGGCTTAGGTTTCTGCAGTCCAAGAGTGATATACCTGTTCCAAGATAGTCTTTAAAAGTCAAGGCAACCTGAGATTAAATTTACAGCCAAAAATAACTACAACTTATGAAAGAACTACAGACATTTTCAGCGTAATGTTGATTTTTGAAGTTTTGATACCGCTGTGCACAAACCAGTTGACTACTTAGGCTTCTTTAGCCATAGAAAAAGCAGTTCCACAGATGACACATGGCAATGAGTACTTTGAAATTACTGATGTAATTTGTACCAACTGAAGTTGAGCCACAAGGTTAGTATAGCTTTGTAGAACAGACTTCAAACAGCACTGGCATAACACTAGCATAGTGAACAGAACTGCATACATCACTCAACAGCAACTAATACGCTTCAAAAGTTATACAAGGAGCAGTTTATACTGGAATCTGTAGATGACATGTTTGAAAAACATGATTAATGTGAAAAAGGCATAAAGGGTTCCACAGAAATAAGTGACTGTACCCTCAGCTGGCTGGCTTATAGAGGTGCTGCTGCTGGGACATCCGTGGATTCCGCTAAGAGCTGTCTGTCAGTAAAAGGACCACTTTGTGTTTTGCAGCCTGCATAAATGGAACTCAGCTACTGTATTCCAGCTGGAAGCTGTTCCAAGAGACACTTGTCAGAGGCAAAGGGACAGTCTCACAAGTTCAGGACAAATGTTGGGCTACAAATCTGACCAACTCATCAGACAGGAATCCCAACTGTGCAAATAATTCAGGAACCTGTGCAATTTGAAACAAAAGATAAATCTTCTGTTTCTAAAAGCTTTTCTCCTGAATCAGTGTCCCTTGTCCACAATATATGCAAATTTATTGATTCATGTCTAGTGATGCTGGAGTACAACAGGGAACTTTATTTCAGTGTTACAGTGTCATGGCAGGGAGCTGCGTACCTTTCAGGCTGAATGAGAACCAGTCTTTTACTCTGACTTCACATTTTCAACCTATTTTCCGTTCTCAAGCTGTTTTATTATCTTTTCGTCTCTCATCTGCCTCTGGCTTCAGAAGCCAGGTGGAGCCTTTGTGGCATATCACAGTTGGCATACACTTTCTTTATTGTCTGAAAGTTGTTCAAGAAGTCACTTATTCCACAAGTCCTTTATATGAAGTATTAGATGTGATATAAAACCCCTACAGCAGTAAACTTAGAAGTAGCAAGTTACTTTTATTCTATTGCTATTGTTTACATCAAGTAAATGTGGTTATGCTGTAGTCCTAGAGAAACCGTGTGGTACCATGTCTGTCCCATGGTGTCAGAAGCACTCAGCTCTCACACTCCCAGCTGTGGAGTGTGCAGGAGGGTGCTCCAAGCACTGTCATGTTCTTACTCTCTGCAGTCCTCTCTGGGAATCCCTCTGGCTTCTAATGGCCTCTGTGCTGCCCTTGCACATCACTGCCGTTTTGGATTTTATGGTGGATATGCTTTGGTATTAATTGTTTAGCAGTTGTTGTTCAGTGTTCCTGTTGCTACTACAGTGTCATAATTACATTATTGGGGAGTTGAAGCATTTATCGCTATGGTTAGCTGTTCCAAAGCTTGCTTTATGAAAAATTTTCGTAATGTCTTCAGTTGTAGGAGAAAGATTTTTGTTCTTTTCTTTTCCTTGACTTGTCTTTTAATGAGCTGACTACTCTTAGGCACACTATAATGTTACCACCACTCAGCTACTGAACCCAGACCAACTGCTGAATGAAGTAATCTCTGTTCTTTCCATGAAGCATGTGGAATATGTTCAGAAGGGGTAAGTGTAAAATATGATGACTTCGAATTATATTTGCCTAAATAGTCAGTACTTCAATCGTTGATAAAAGGAAGTATTTGAACTTAATACTCAGCTCCACGTTGTGAAATACAACAATTCTATAGGCAGTGTATGGAGCACTAAATAGTAATGTTGGATTGACAGTTGGACTTGATGATCTTAAGAGATCTTTTCCAACCTTAATGATTCCATGATTCTATGAAGGCGCAAAACAATGTTAACTGAGCTCTTTGACTGGCAGATAATGGACTAATAATAGTGAGGTGGATCTTAAAGCTCTGAGAGATAGATTTCATCTGTCTCTTGTGAGATAGTAAATAGGGAAGTTTTGTTACGATACAATCACCTGACCAAATCAGACACTTTTGAGAGGTGATGCAGATATCTTTTAAAGCTCACTTTTGGCAGTTCGAAGACATCAGCATTCAGCTAAGAAATCAGTCTATTTTAAAAGTTGCACAGAATCCACACACCTGTGTGTGGATTATCTTAATTGCAGTATTTGTATTTTGATTTGTAGGATTTACTAACTAGAATAAGGTACTGAGAGAGGGATTGGTTCCTAGATCTGATCAAAGCTTTACTTCTGTTTCATAATTTTCCAATGCATAAAACAAATGTGCTCACTTACTCATGTGTTTTCTAAAGTTCTTGAATAATTAAACGACGGGCATTACAGAACATCAGAATATACTTGCATCACTGAAGCATTTCCAAGCTCAAAATCTGGAAAAATGCTGAGTTGCACAGAAGCACCTTCTGTTGTTATGATTTAAACTTCATAGTCAATTGTTCCACTTTTCACACCAGCTGAGCTGTAACTGGCCTCTCAACAGTAGTCTCTGCAGAGATGAGGGTGGGTCTTGTCTAGGAAAAACATTGAGAACAACTCCATCCGTAGAGCTCTGCTTTCTGAGAAGGGAGTCTGTGACTAGCAATTGTTCCTATGCCTGGGAAGGACATTGGTGCTGAAAGAAGGGCTATGAAGCTGGGAAAAGGCCTACAGCACAGGTCTAGTGAGGAACATCTGAGGAATCTGGGGTTGTTCAGCCTGGAGAAAAGGAGGCTCAGGAGAGACCTTACTCTCAACAACTGCTTGAAAGGTTGGAGCCAGGTGGGGTCGGTCTCTTCTCCCAAGGAACAAGTGACAGGACAAGAGGAAATGGCCTCAAGTTGCAGCACGGGAGGTTTAGGCTGGACCTCAGGAACCATTTCTTCCCTGCAAGGGTTGTCAAGGCCTGGTGCAGTCTGCTCAGGGCAGTGGTGGGGAGTCCCCACGATCCCTGAAGGGATTTCAAAACCATGGAGATGTGGTGCTGAGGGACATGATTTTAGTGGTGATCTGGCAGTGCTGGGGTAATGGCTGGACTTGATGATCTTGAAGGTCTCTTCCACCCAAACCAATTCTGTGATCCTGTGATCACAGGAGTTTGGGCATAACAATAGTGTTCTGGGACGGAAATATTCAGAGCTCTGGGTTATTTCCCAATATTTTGAATAGTGATGGGACAATTTTTGTAAAGTGCTTTTATTAACTCAAATTGCACTGCAACACAAACATTAAACAGTTCAATAATTTTGTTTTTCCTTTGTTTTGCAGTTATATCCTGATATGTAAAACACGGTCGGATTTTGGCAAGGTAACAATGGCGTTTGAGCTAGAAGTGTGTCAGCTCTGTAAAACTGAAGTAGCAGGTATCCGGCGACAACGGCTTAAGGGTGATGCCTGGGTCTACAAAAGACTGGTGGAGGATATCTTATCTAGCTGCCATGTGTGACTGCGTGAGGCATGTGCCAAGAAGCAATGGTTTGGTGCTGAGGCTTTAATTGTAACATCTTGAAACTGGGTCTGTTCAGAAAAGTGACTCTTTGTCACATTTTTATATATGTGAAAAATCTGTCATCTTTCTTGGGTTTTTAACTGTCCCTCTTTGTTCGTTTGCCTTCAGTGTTTTCCCTTTAGTATCAAGTTTTGTAATAAATGTTCTGCAACTCTTCTGAAATAAAATTCTGTAAGCTCCCCCTCTTGCTTGTTTTTCATATCCATGGGTTAAAGAAGTTTGTATGCTGAAGCTTATTTTGGTGTGTCAGTTATCAAGTGCATGTGGTACAGAAATAGTCATTTGCATAATTCTCTACTTGTCTCTGCTTAAGTAGAATTTATTGAGATCATTAAGTCACAGCTGTGGTTCCCGGACTTACCCTGTGTGCTTGGTGTTGTACAAAATAGGACTATCTTCAATAAATGTGAAGTCAAGAGTGCCAGGATTTAAACCATGGTCCCCATATAAAACATTTCTGTATCTCAGTGATGCTTATCAAGCATGTGTACTGCGTGCTGCTCTTGTGTTACGTGATCGTCAGATTGTCGTGGTCAGAACAATGTTACCTTTGAACTCTAAGGAGTGGAGAGGCTGTTTGTAACCCTGACTGGCTGTGAGGAGTTTGAGGTGACACATATAACAATACTGGTGCAGAACTTATGCACTAGAAATACAATTTGAAATACGTGAAATTAGCATTATCCAGGCAGGTTTGGAACCACTCCAGAGAAGGAGAATCCACAACCTCTCTGGGCAGCCTGGGCCAGGCTCTGCCACCCTCACAGCAAAGAATTTTCTCCTCTGATTCAGGTGGAACCTTTTGGGTTCCAGTTGCTGCCCATTGCCCCTTGTCCTGTCACCGGGCACCACTGAATGACTATCCACACCCCTTAACACAGTAACTGGAGGGATTTGTTTGCTCAGGCACTTACTGACCAAGGTAGACATGTCCATCGATTTTGGTTTAGCTGTTTTTTTTAGATTGCCAAATTGTCTCTTTACTGCTCTTTAGGCATGTTTTTAGTGAATTTCAAGAGAAGGCAGAAATGTTTGCAAGTGGAAGCTGTGCGAGGCTTAGGTTGGACATGAGGAAAAAAATATTCACTGAAAAGGTTATCATACACTGGCACAGACTTACCAATGAAGTGGGTGAATCAGCATCATTGGACAGGTTTAAAAGTCATCTAGATGTGGTGCTGAGGAACATGGTTTAGCGGTGACCTGGCAGTGCTGGGTTAATGGTTGGACTTTATTATCTTGAAAGTCTTTTCCAACCAGAGCCTTTCAGTGAGTCTATGATATGTGGAAGGAGAGAGCTGCTGCTCCTTGAAGTGCTTCTGGTCAAAAACCTTTTAGATGCAGAAGGTGATAGTAAGAAAAGAGGGACAACATGAACAAGAACACACAGGGAGCAACACAGACCTGACTGACAGATGGTAAGAGTGGCTTTAACAGGAACCAGGCTTGGTGAGTCACATTAATTGATACAGTTGTGCGGAATGTGGTAATGTTAATTTTGGAAAGGTTTACCAGATCAAGAATCTTGTCAAATACTAAAGAAAAGGAAGTCAGAAATAAAGAAATAGAGGGACACAAACCTGAGAGACAAAAAGACAACAAACAAACTTGGTCAGTCACAGTAGTGGACAGGCTCTTGGGAAACTGCAGCAAAACAGGACCTTAAAATGGGTGAGGCTGGAAACCAGAGAGTCTGGGATGCTGGAGGGGGTCAGTGGCTGTTGAGCAGGGAACTCACAGTGGAGTTAGAGGGCCAGGGTCCAGGCAGAGGTGCTGGGTGGATAGAGAGTCTGTGCCAGTGCTCGGGGGAGCACTGTGTGTGTGCTGGAGGAGACCGCCATGCTCTTGATGTCCTGTAACTACTAGTACAGCAATGTTAATGGTGATACCCACAGAGTGCAGGAGATCCTATGATGGTGTGTGACCAGCATGTGAATTAAGGGTTCATGTTGAAAAAAGCACACCTGACCTGTGACTCTAACAACTTTCATACCAGTATCTGAATTCCTTGTCTTCCCGACTCCTCTACTGCAGTATCAGACTTCTGTCTAGATCCTACCAAATATCTGTTGGAAATCAACTCAAAATGCTGTCAGTGCAACCAAGGATTGTAGCTGGTACACAAGTCTCCGGAGCACTGTGGTGTTGTGCGAGCTTTGATTTTTGCCTATTTGCTTGCTGTCTGAATACAAATTTTTGACTGAGAACTTGGGTGCTGCCTGGAACTCGATAAGAATTGCAATAAGGGTTGGAGATGGAAGGGCTGACTGAATTAAGTGTGTTGATAACAGCCTAGCTAATGAATAGCATGTTAGGAGTTTTGGATCAACCATCACAGTGGCAAAGCCTGAGGGCTGAAGAACTTGAAACATTCACCTGCTTTTGTGTTCCATGAGTTTCAGCTTCAGAGATGACTACAGAAGTGTCCTGGACCACCTGAACTGCCATGGTTTAGAAGCACATTCTGTGTGAGCAGCAATGGCCTCCTGATGGTGACAAGACATGTTATGAAAGGACAAACAGCAATTAAGATGTCTTGTTCCTTCTCTAAGTTCAAAACAACTGGGAGATAATTGATTAAAGTTGTCTTACAAGCTCTGATGTGTGAAATAAGTTTCTTCTTCTTATACTACTGTCCTGACTTTTTTTTTTTTTTGGCTAATATTCCTTACCGTGAATGAACAATGTCTCAGAGATGGGAACCAAAGAATGGTCAAGAGGCAAGATTCATTTGTGCTTTTTGTTTGTTCGTTTGTTTTAGTAACTTTTTTGACCAACATGGCTGGAAGTATATTTCATCTGATCTCCTGTGGGACTTAGAGGGAGGCAAAAACAAGAGTTAACAAATAAAGATGCTGTGTGGGTAATGCGTATGGGTTGTGTGCCAGGCATGTGGAAGGCTCTAGGTGGAGGAGCACAGGACCAGAAGGTTTTTCCCACTTCCCTTGCCTCCACGCAACTCCTCCCGCAGGCAGCCAGGTTGTACAAAGTCACGTATATGAGTCAGTCTTGAAATGTACTGGTGCGGTACACCCAGGAGGCTGTCCTACCTTCCTCCCCTTGGCTGGGAACATTTTCTAGACTCTAAATTTATATTCAGTATTATCCTGGGTTTGGTTAGGGTAGAGTTAATTTTCTTCCTATTAATAGGAACAGTGACTGTGTTTTTGGCTTAAGATGAGAATAATATTGATCACACAGTGATGTTTTAGTTGTTGCTGAGCAGAGATCACACTAAGTAAGTCAAGGATTCTGCAGCTTCTCCTGCTGCCCTGTCAGCCACACAGTGACTTAGGGTGCAAAAGGGAGGACACAGACAAGACAACTGACTTCAACTGACCAAAGGGATGTTGCACAACATATGATGTTATGCTCAGCATAGAAAGCTGGGGGAAGAAGAAGAAGGGGAGGGATGGAGGGGAATGTTCAAAGTGATGATGTTCCTCTTCCAAAGTCACTGTTAGGTGTGATGGAGCCTGGCTCTCCTGGAGGGTGCTGAACACTTGCCTGCCATGGGAAGTGGTAAAGGGATTCCTTGTTTTGTTTTTCTTTTTTGTTTTACTTTTCTTGAATGCACCGTTTTGCTGTATCTGTTGAACTATATCTCAACCCACAAGTTTTCTCACCCCATCCCACTGGGTGGGGAGGATAAGAGGGGAAGTAAGCGAGTGGCCCTGTGGGATTCAGTTACCAGCCAGGGTTAAACCACAGCAATTGTACAGTGTTCTTGGTGTTACCATGACACTTAAGTCTTACCTCTCCATTATGCTCCAAGTCTATGAGTAACCATGATTTAGCAACCTGTGTTTTGAGAGATTGAATTAGCCAGTCTCCTGAGTCCTCCTCCTGGGTCCTCATTTCATTATCCTGGTGTTAGATACTCCCCTGCCTGATCTTGGTTCATCTTCGCTTGAAAGCAGGTGATCAAATGGTCCCTCTTCTTGTAAGTCCCCGTATGGACTTCATGCAATAGATTCACAAAATCATAGAATTGTTTTGATTGGAGGAAACCTTTCAGACCATCAAGTCCAACCATTCAGCCAGAATTTCCAGGTCACCACTAAACCATGTTCCTCAGCACCTCATCTACAGTTTTTTGTCCTCTTTCTAGCAGAGCTACTGTCCCTAGTACTTTGTGATATGAATATCCATGCTCTTTCCCCTGCATGTTTTGAGTTCTTCCCTTCTATTCCTCTTTGTCCATCTCAGTGCATCAGCAAATTCCTGTAACAACTTGTATAACTTATGTCCAGACCACAAAAAAAAAAAAAAAAAAAAA
>WEIS01002787.1:0-43566 GCA_013389965.1 Todus mexicanus | reverse complement strand
AAAAAAAAAAAAAGTAAATTAACAAAAGCAGTCCCACACCAAGGCTTGAAAAACCTACTAGAAACTCTCCCCTCTTCAGATCACCTTTCATCTCTTAGACTCCCTTATTTCTGTAATTTGTGGAGGAATTCCCATCCTTCCCAGTGTCATTGTATTTCCTGTCCATAGCACTACCCCTCAGAAGTGCCGATCCGTTTTGCTGCATATTCTTTAGAAAACCAGTTACCAAAGGAGGGCTGGGCTAGTTTTGATATTTTAACAAAACTGTTCCATGTTGATTTTATTCTGAGGGACAGTGGTGATTCCTTCCTGCTCTAACCCTGCAGCCCATCAGTTCACATGTTTACATTATTTTTCCATTCAAAGCTTGATGTAAAGATCCTTTCTAATGCCCCTGCTTTAAAATTATAACACAGAAGATACTCCTCATAGAGAATTATCACCCTCTCATTGCTTTCCTCCTCTCTTTTCCTCAGAACTTGTCCTGCTGGATGGTTTTGCAGATTATCAGACTGGTGGACAGGTCAGGTGTGAGGGTAATAAGAAACCAACAGAGAAATTGTAACCGTCCTGTGCTAAGATTAAAGCAGATCTGTGAAATTTGAACAGTCAAAAAATGGAATTAAATTTTGAGGGGAACGAAAAATCAAAATATGTTAAAAATATTGAAGCTGAGCTCATTACTGAGTCTATAGAGTGAGACTGGGTACAGACATAACACCCAAAAAGCCCGCACAGACTTGTTTTCTGGGCTCGGGTGGGGTTGAGGCTATTAGTCTAATTGCTTGCCCTTTGTTTTACTTAATTAAAGTCAGTATACTGACTAAGGGAATTGCTGTTCTGACATCTGTAATTTATGGAAATAATGAGGAGTTGAAAAAACGAGCGGGACTGCCATATGGAAAGCTTATCAAATGTCTAAATGCCACCAACCTTTGCTGGAAGAGTTAGATAACAAAATTTTAGTTGCTTTGTTACAACGCATTTGGCAGCAGCCAACAGTCCCTAAAGCTTTAAGTTCTGGGTGCTTGAGAGCATTAAGAGTAAAATGGCTTCAAAAAAGCTTTGCATTACACTGTCCTGTCTCCAAAGCCTGCTTAATGCCTGGGAGATGTTTTTCACGACCTCAAAACGCCTCCATATGTTCAGGCACGGGTTTTGCCATTGTCCCATGTGGTACGTCACATCCTCCTGTGGGTGTGGGCATTGCACGGGACTGCACAGTGCTTGTGCATGATCCACACCCATCTACTGATGACAGTACAAGAGCAGATACCTCACCAACCCTCTCTAGCGTGGTCTGACAGGTACAGAGGCACTTACAAACTGGATTATTGGGTGGATTCCATTATGTTTTGAGCACAGGAGCAGGAGGGAGACCCTTATCTTTGGGAGCAAAGGTAGCAGGACCTCTCTTTGGACTATGCTCAGAAGAGAAGGTTGAGGGACAGTCCCTGAGAATCCCTGAGTCATAGAATCATAGACTGGTTTGAGTTGTAAGGAAGCCCCAACGGTCATCTAGTGCAACCCCCCCCTGCACTGAGCAGGGACATCTGCAGCTAGAGCAGGTTGCTCAGAGCCCCAGCCAACTTTACCTTGAATGGTTCCAGGGATGGGGCATCGACCACCTCTGGGCAACCTGGGCCAGGGTTTCACCACCCTTAGTGCTGAAAATGTCTTCTTCATAACTAGTCTAAATCTCCCTCTTTTAGTTCAAACCCATCATCCCTTGTCCTGTCCCAATAGGCCCTGCCCTAAAGTCTGTCCCCATCTTTCTGACAGGCCCCTTGAAGTCCTGAAAGGCCACGAGAAATTTCCCCCAGAGCCTTCTCTTCTTCAGGCTGAACAACCTCACTGTGGCCTCACCTGGAGTGTTGGGGGTTGGACGAGGTGAGCTCTGTGGTTTTTGTGTTTCTCTGAAATCCAAGTACCGTGCTGGTGAACAAAGCAGGCACAACACATTGTCCTGCTCTTTATTAACATCAGTTTTCATGTGTTGCTCCCTGATCTCAAACACCTTCTGAGTTACAAAAGCCACCTGTGTCCACATGCAAGCTTGTTTTCACTAGGTGCATGGGTTCAGTCAGATCTTCATGTTTAAGCAGACTTGAATAATGCAACTCAATAAAAACTCTATTTCTAAAATGTATTTTGCAGTGCTTAATACTTGGACTAAGCCGTTTTCCCAACGTCAGGGTTATTGGATAGATCACAGCAATCCCACCTGTATGTTCTAGGAGAAGAAGAAGGAAAAGTCATACTGTTAGATAACACTGTCATTGCTTGTGAACAGAGTATACAGCATCATGCACACAGGGGTTTTGAAGTTATTATTTCAGGTGGACTTTTATTTATTTCCGTCACTCCGTTCTGGCAACACCATGTAGACTCAGCCAGTCTGCAAACCCTTTCTTTGGTTTAAAATGAGTTCTGCGCTTTGTTAGAGAAAATAAAATAATCCACTGTCGTTTTTGTTTTTATCATATTAGGTTTTGGGCAGAGAATTTATTCAGTTTCCAGTATGTAGTTATTTATGTGCTCCTAACTAGCTTTTCTACATTCCCCAGAGAAAGCTCCATTAAAACTCTTACTGTGACACCACGTATTTTTAGTAGACTAGAAAATAGTTACAATTTTAATTTAAATTGAAATGACTGTGTAATGGCTGGACAAATCATTCTCAGATCCCTAGAGCTCTTAATTGTAATTCTCCATTGTTTCTATGCATAAATTTTCTTTTCAAGTGCTCATTCTGAAATACTTACTAATTTTTTTAATGCTCTGTACTCATTTAATAGTTTTTTATGGTTAACAACTTCATGATTAAACTTTAATGTTAAATATAAATGGTGGAAACAATCAGCCTATTCAAGTGTTGGTAAAATAATGCATGTTTGTATTTGGAGATGATATTAATTCAAGGAACTTCTTTTTGTGAAAGGGAAGGAAAAAAAAGTATCACTGAGAGTAATGGGTGGATTTCATTGTATTTTCACAGCAGAGTAGAAATAATTGTGCTTTAACAAGCAGGTCTTCTTTGGCCTTTCCTGCTGCTTTGAGTCATCATGACATAAAATAAACCTTCACCCAACGACCCACCCGAGAAACAACAGCATTGTTTGTTCCATGCATCACCCGTGGTGGGGGTTGGCAGGGCCCTCTGGAGATCATTTTGCCCATCCTCCTGCTGCAGCAGGGTGACCCAGAGCAGGAGGCCTAGGGTCACATTGTCCAGGTACCTTTGGAATCTCTCCAGAGAAGGAGAATCCACAACCTCTCTGGGCAGCCTGGGCCAGGCTGCAACACCCTCACAGCAAAGAAGTTTCTCCTCCTGCACAGATGGAACCTCCTGGGTTCCACTTTGTGCCCATTGCCCCTTGTCCTGTTGCTGGGCACCACAGAGCAGAGTCTGGCCCCAGCCTCCTGCCCCCCAGGGCCCTTTAGATTGATCATCATCGAGAAGATCCCCGAAGGAAGAACTATGAGTCATAAGAAGCTGTAAAAATACCCAAATAAATACTCCAAGATTCTCTATGGGAGACAAGTCCATGCTCATAAAACCACATATGAGCAGCACTGTCCATCCCAGGGCAGGATACAAACTGTTCATATAGGTGTGTGATGAATGTCAGTAGCACTGGCGAGCTGAAGGACAGCAGCAGTTTGGAGACCTCCAGGACTGGGACCTCTCTTGACCTCTATCACGTCTTTCCCTGCAGTGCAAGAGCTGGGTCTATGGCAGCAAAGGTCTGGCCAGAAGGAGGCTGCCGCACATTCAAGCTCGCAGAAGGTGCCTGTCAGTGCAGGGCAGGGAGATCATGGGGCTCAAGAAACAACAAGGAAGTTCTGAGTAGTTCCATGAGCTTGAGAAGGAGTATCAGAACAAGCGTAGAAACAGGCACAAACCTGTAAAGATGCCCCTACAGCAGGACAAGCAGCAATATAGCCTTCCTCAGTGTGAGAGACGGTTGAGAATTGCCCAGTAAAATGGTGCTGGCAATTTGAATATTGAGTTTCCATTTCACACTTGACATTTTTCATTAAAATGGTGGTGTACTCTCAAATCCTGAATTCAGTTTTAGGGCCTGTCACTCCCAAAAGGACATTGAGGGGCTGAAGCACGTCCAGAGAAGGGCAACAAAGCCAGTGACGAGTCTAGAGCACAACTCCTGTGAGGAACATTTGAGAGGCCTGGGGTTTTTCAGCCTGGAGAAAAAGAAGCTTTCTCATTCTTGATGGCGCCATGAAAGGAGGTTGGAGCCAGGTGGGGTCAGTCTCTTCTCCCAAGGAACAAGCAACAGGACAAGAGAAACTGGCCTCAGGTTGCACCAGAGGAGGTTTAGGCTGGACCTGAGGAACAATTCCTTCCTGGCAAGAGCCAGGCTGCCCCGGGGCAGGGGTGGAGTCCCCACATCTGAAGGGGTTTCAGAGCCATGGAGATGTGCTGAGGGACATGGTTCAGTGGTGACCTGGCAGTGCTGGGGGAATGATTGGAGTTGATGATCTTAAAGGTCATTTCCAACGAAAATAATTCTGTGATTGTATGACCCTGTGACAGCCAATGTTGCAGGTGTGGCCTGGGCTGGGCTCAGCACTTGTAAGTTCACATGGTGAGGTGTGTCTGGGCATGTGCATTGAGAGACTAGGGAAAAGAACAGCAATCAAGTTGTAGAGTGAATAATCTCAGTGCCCCCAAACTCTGGAATCCTTGGCCTCTAATGCCGTGAGCCCAGGCCATGAAGCCATGCCGATGTGTGGGTTACAAATGACAGAGCTGCCAATAGCTAGTGTGAGAATGAATCTCACTGTCAAAGATGAGCACCGAGCCAGCCACCATATGAATGGCAGACCCTCTCTATTAACCCTTCTCCCTGCCCAAGCGCAAAGAGAGAGGGAATAAAGGAGAGAGACTCTTGTGTTGGAAAAGAAAACTGTAACAGCTGTAATGAAAAATGTTAACAATAAAATGAAATATATACAAATATATACAAAACCAGTATCGAAGCCAACCTCTCAATGGCAATTGCAGCACCTTCACCACTGATGCCAAGGAGCAGGCACTGGGGAAGTCCCACACTGGACTCAGCAGCAGATGGGAACCAGATTCAGGAGCCAGATTCTGCAACTGGATTCAGGAGCACACAGATCAGGATCAAAGCCAGAACAAACAGAGTCCTCATCAGATACCGGTCATTGAAGGAGAGGCTTGACCCTCATGATCCCCCAGCTTTAACTGACCATGCTGCACATGGGATGGAATCCCTTGCTGGCCAATTTGGGGTCACCTGTCCTGGCCTCTCCTCCCTGCAGGTGCCACCTCTTACTGACTGGACCTCAAGGTGGGGCACGAGATTGAGCAGTGACCTTGCTCTGCATAGGAGCAAGTACAAGCCAGAGCCTTTCTGCACACCCCAGCCCTTGGCAGTGACTCTAAATATGAAGTGTTGTCACTGGTGGAAGCAGAGACTGTCTGTGAAAATCTGCCGTGAACTTCAGAAAGTGCTGCCGCTGAGCAGAGACTGAGCTGAGGGGTGAAATCACTGAACAGAATCAGTTCTGTTACAGCTTACACCAGGACATTCAGACATGTGGTTATTACCACTGAACTCACACCCATTCCTGCTGAGCCTGGGGATGGTGGCAGCAACAGCAGGCTTTGCCTGCACCCTGGTGGCTTGTGCTCTGGTGGGATGGGGGTGACCAAGCAATGTGGCAAGCAGTGCTGAGCAGATTTGCAGGTCACTGGGTTCCTCTGGTACCAGCACTCGCTCCTTGGAAGGGGTTTTCCTAAAGACTAAGCCCATCTTTCCTAGGGCAGGAGCAGCTCCATGCAGCTGATCTTCCCTGTGAAGAGCTAACCAGGAGTCATCGTGGATCATTCTGGGTGGAAGCACAACATGATTTTTCTTTTGTTTCCGGATCAGGGGAGATGCTATGTTCAACCTGAAGCAAAATGTGTATCTTGACTTCCAGACATCCCCAAGAAAGGAGCTGAGACAGTAGCAGAAGGAGAGAAGTTATTCCAATTTACCTACAGTGGATGATTAAAAAACCCCACATGTCAAACCACCCTAACTTTAAAAGAACCTCTTCTGGCACCTTGCAGACCTGCGTTGTCTGTGGAGATGGCTGTGACCTCTTGAGGTCAGAGGTAGTGGCATGTGTCCCTTTTGGAGATGCTGCTGTGTCACCTCAGGGGCTGTGTCACACCACGGGCTACCAAGGATAGTGGTGCCTCCATCACCTGGCCTGCTGTCAAGTCCCACGTACCTCTGTACCTTTTTCAATGTGCTGTGGCTTTGTAATGTTGGCGAGATTTTAAGCTGTATAATCAACTTTTCTTCCTTTTATTTTTTCCTATGATTTTTCTGCAACTGATTCATACATTTGAGGATACGTGGTGTACCCCTGTCCCCTTCTCATGTCCCTGAGTTGGACGTCTGAGTAAAAATGAGATGGCTGGGGGTCATGAGCTGTGAATAATCACTTAGTGGGAGAATATTCAGGTAAAATCTTAATACAGTGGTTTCCACCTTGTTATGCTCTTCCTTAGGCATCCCAAACTGGTCACAACCAAATGGCCTGGATGACTTCTATGGCTGCTCCTATTCTTCTCCATTCCTGGGAGAAGTTATTCTAACTACTTTTCATGTATATGATTTCACTTAGCAATGGTCTTACAGAAAAAAAGCTGATTTCTTCTTAAAAAAACAATCTCAAGAGCTTTTACAATACTCACACAACATGTTACGAGAGTGGCCAGCTAGTTTTTGATGTATCAAATGGAATTGATTAAATTTGATATTGAGGATCGCGTAAAGTAAATTAAAAAAATTTATTAAGTAGGGCTCAGGTGGTCATAGGCAGGTCACGATGATTTCTAGCTTGCTGCTGGCATGCCAAGGTTTATTGAAATGATAAAGTTTCAAACGGAGAAGATCCTGCTTACTATGCATAGAATGGAAAGAAAGAGAAAACAAACAAACAAACAAAACACCCCCAACAGCAACAAAAACACACCACCACCCACCCACCCTCCCAAAAAACCCCTCAAATCCGGTTAATCAACAAATCATAATCATATAAATGAGCACAAGCTCATCCTGAAAAGCAATTACTTTTCTGGGCAATTTCATTCAACAATGGTAGGCTGTGCTCTTGAATTATGTCTCTAGCAAAGGCACAATTAGCACCAAGACAGCCTCATTATGTCCTATCAAATGTAAACAAAATGAAAAAAATCCCTTGCAAATACATCCTGTTTGGTGATTTTCATGTATTAATACATTTTATGTTAATTTAATCATAGAATGGATCTTTAAAGATACGCCTTGTAAATAATTAGCAGAACTCCGTTTAACCAAACCTTTTCCCATAAGGATGCCTGGCAATATGTTGTGTTTTCTGCAGCTCTCATAGTGTTGCTTTGGAAGCAGCTTCTCTAATCTCAGCATTGAGCTTCCTGCTGAAAGGAGCCAACCAGGGTTTTGTCACATTTGAAGTTAACGATGGATTTACATTTTCCAAAGGGTTTTGCATTTTCAGCAAGAGCAAATCAGCATTTCCACATGCTCTGTCCCTCCTGGCAGTCAGACCACTCTGCTTTGGATGTGTGAGAGATACCTGCTCTCTGTCGTGGCCTTCATCTTGCTGGGGAAGCTCGAGGATGGAGATCCTCCTGGACATTTGAGGACCACTGTCCTGGGCAGGGGTGCAAGGGACAGCCATGCAGAGGGCCGCAAAGATGCTGAGGGTTCTGGAGCACCTCTGTGAGGCTGTTCAGCTGGAGGAAAGCAGCCTCAGAGTGGATCTGATCAATGCTGATAAGTAGCTAAAGGGCCCCCGGGGGGAAGGGGATGGGCCCAGACTCTGCTCAGTGGTGCCCAGAGACAGGACAAGGAACAAAGCGGAACCCAGGAGGTTCCATCTGAGCAGACGGAGAAACTTCTTTGCTGTGAGGGTGCCAGAGCCTGGCCCAGGCTGTCCAGAAAGATTGTGGAGTCTCCTTCTCTGGAGAGATTCCAAATGCACCTGGACTATGTGATCTTGAGTCCCCTGCTCTGCATGACCCTGCTGGAGCAGGGAGGTCCGACTCAATTTCCAGAGGGCTCTTCCAACCCCCACCATGCAGGGATTTGATAATTCTGTGACATGTGCATCTCCTACATCTCTGAGAGGCCACCACTTTGCTGACGGTGATTGTCCTAAAAATACATCTGTCATCTCTGTCTCTTTTCTAACATCCTCTAGCAGCCCATGGCTTGTGATTTCTCTTGAGACTGAGGATGCAGCACCAGCCAGCAACATCCCACAGCCTCACTGGGACAGGGGCTGATAGCCTCAGGGGCTGAGATGAGGTCCTGGGCCACAGGCAGGGTTTGAGATGAGCTTCAGGGAGGCTGTGAGTGCCCTCAGGACCCTAACACTGAGCTTTCATGTGAGCAGGACCATGTGTGCCTGAGATTCCTTCAAGGCTTCTCTCCCCTCTGCATTATATCTGCTTTCTTCCTTCCTTTCACTTTTCATCCTAGTGTTCTCCCTGAGAGGTGTCTTTCATGGTGCTGCAGGAAGCCCTTTGCAGCTCTGACTGGTCTGCAAAGCTTCTCACTCTCGCCACCTCTCTCACCCTTTCACAGAGCCAGGCATAGAGCTTCTCTGACTCCACGTCCCTCCTACCTGTTGGCCAGAGGTAGCTGGGGCAGGTCTTCAGAAGCCCAGAGCTTCCATAAGAGCAGAAGTTGCAGCTTCTTCCCCATGCAAATGTATTGACGTGGGGTCTTGCTTCCAGCTGTATCTGTACCTGAGTCCAAAAGGCAATGCAACTCCTACACCCCTTGCAATTTCTTCTTCTGGACCATAATGTTTATTTACTTATTTTTAATAGTTCTCTGTTCCTTTGATGTTCTCTTGCAGCTGGTATTGTCTTCTCTTGGACCAGCCCTTAAAGATTAGCCTTCTTGGCATTTCCTGGCCTGAGTAACTGTCCCAATTACTTGAGGTTTGCAATGCAGAGAGGATTTGAACCTGGGTCTGTGGATGGAAACACTTCTCTGGACATTTTGGTGGTTGGGAAACACAAAGATCTGGGACCTCTCTGGGTGAAAAGGGTAGAAAAATGCTGAAGCCTCCTGCTTCACACCCTGCTGGCAGTAGACATGTGCCACAAGAGGAGGTCAGGTTTCTGCTCCACTTCCTGGGTGGTCAGTGGGACACTTCTGAACCCCTCCAGCCTTGGCTTCCCATTCAGATGATGGCACCACTACATCCCAACCCTGCCCGACTCCTTCCTGTGTAACTGGGCTGGCTCTGCTGCCATTCAGCATGATGCAGTACAGACCACATACAGATGGACCATATATCACAGTGCTCCTCCTGGCAAGACATGGACCATACACTGTCCATACAGGCATGTACTCAGCTCCTGAACTTCTGAGTGTGCACACTGACACTTCTCATCCTATTCTGACAGCATTGCACCTCAGGTAGGACCCTTTCTGTGTAGCTGACTGTGACAAACACAAGTCACAGTTATTAAATTCTTCTCTAGAGATTGTTTTGACTCTATTTAGATGTCAGCAATTTGGAGAAATGGACTGAGAGTAGCCTCATAAAGCTCCACAAAGGGAAGTACCAAGTGTTACCCCCAGCAAGCAGCAGCATCATGCACCACTGTATGTTGGGGGCAATCCATCTGAAAAGCAGATGACAGAAATAGCCCTGGGGGTCCTGGTGGACACTGAGTTGACCATGAGCCAGGAATCAAGGCCAACGGTATTTTTTCTGTTGCAGAGTGCCTCCAGAATGTCAAAGAAGGTAAACCCTCCTCTCTGCTCGGCATGGATGAGAAGCATCTGGAGTGTTGTGTTCAGTGCTGGCCCTCCAGAACTGCAGAGGTGATGAAGGGACTGGAACATCTCTCCTACAAGGACAGACCGGGACTGCTCAGCCTTAAGAACAGAAGGATCCTACCCTTGTATATGATGGGAGAAATGAAGATGAGGGAACCAAGCTTTCTTTAGCAGTGTGAAGTGGAACAGAGGCAGTGAGCACATGTTGAAAGCCAGGAGGTTCCTCCCAGACATCAGCAAACACTTTCAAGTGACCAAGCAGCAGCCAATGGAGGTTGTGGAGTCTCCATCCTTGGAGATGTCTAAAAGCCAGCTGGTCAAAGTCCTGATCACCAGCTCTTGTCAGCTCTGCTTGAGACAGTTGGACTGGGCGATCTTCAGGGATCCCTTCCAACCTCCAGTGTTCTGAGGTCCTGCTCTTTCACAGAAAGAGAAATTTAGGGAAAGTTTTACCTTTTTCTGCAAAAGAGGCTTAATAACACAACTGGGATTTCTAAGGCAATGGAAAAACTTCAGACAGGAATGGGGCAACTCATGGGTAACTGAGACTGCTGACAGAAAGTGTGTATGCACAATACTGGGTAACTGTATGAAAAGAATGGGGTTTTTCCCCCCAAACCCCTAATTATTACCAAGTATCATGAAAAAAAAATAAAAATCTGCAACATAAATAAGGAATTGCTCCATGTCTTGTGTTCTTGGACACACACACTTTGTTCTGAAAAGAATGAGACTTCTGACATATGTTGTGTTCTGTTTTTCTAGCCCTTGTTTGGAAGTTGTTTAAACATTTCAAGTGATTCCTAGATGGGATTCTTTTTTCTGTGCCCTGGCAATGTGTGTCAAAACCAGTGTTTGGTTTGGTCATTAAGTCCTGGTTTGGTTTTCTGTCCTCGTTCTAGTGCAACATGAAAGTGTGCTTGGTATTTGCTCTGCTGGGAGACCAGGCTGAGAGAGTTGGGGTTGTTCAGCCTGGAGAAGAGAAAGTTCCAGGGAGATCTTCTTGTGGCCTTTCAGGCCTCCAAGGAGCCTGTCAAAAAGGTAAGGACAGATGTTTCTGAGCAGGGCCTGTTGTGACAGGACAAGGGGTGAAGGTTTTAGATTGAAAAGCGGAGATTTAGACTAAAGAAAAGGAAGAAATGTATATGATGAGTGTGGTGAGACCCTGGCCCAGGTTGCCCAGAGAAGTGGTGAATGTTTCATCCCTGAGAACTTTCCAGGTGAGGTTGGCTGCGGCTCCGAGCAACCTGCTCTAGTTGCAGATGTCCCTGCTCAGTGCAGGGCTGTTCAAGTAGATGATCTTGAAACGTCCCGTACAGCACAAACCTGTCTGTAATTCCATGATTCTAAGATTTTATTTCAGCAAGATGTTGTCAGGTGAACAGTGGATAAATAATAAACAGGGTTTTTTTCCCTTAAGGTCTTTTGTACATTACCAGAGAATAAGTCACTAGTCTGCTCTGACATGGAAAACCACGCATCAGGAGGAGTAAGCAGTCATCAACATCATTGCTGCATGCAGGTGATATAACTTTTCAAAATTATTTTCAGAATTTGAAGTTTTTTTTTTTCTAAAAAAAAAAAAAAGCACTCAAAGACCTCATAAAAGTAGCTTCAGCTCAGGATGGCACAATACAGTGGTAGGGGAGGTGTAAACTTTGCAGTCTCATGTGTCTGTGGCCAAGATAACAAAAGTCCATACTTATTACTTAGTCAGTAACTCCCATGAAAATAAGAAACAATAGATGTAAGATTAGTTAAGCTGGATTTGGAAAACTGTGTAGACCTTGCAAACTTGAGGTGTGTGTAGAAAGGCTGAGCTGATCAACCAGAGTCAAAGGGTTAAGACTTGCATCTGAATCCATACTGACACCAACGTGAATTTTCTTAGAAGCGGCCAGAGATCAAACGAATTTGGTTTGAATGGAATTGAAAGAGGAAAAAAAAAACCCACAGCAAACAAGCCTGAACTGCATGATGTTATATAGAGAGATGTCCTTGGCTTTTAGAACTGTTCTAGAAGAGGGATATAATTATCTGGTAAAACCTATTGGTTATCATTTTCTATTAGTTCTATAGGACACTTCCATTATGGAAGGTCACTTTTCTCCAGCTACTATATTGCATTTTGTACAACAAAGTGCTCATAGGATGTGACATTTGGTGTTCTGCAAAATAAATTACAATTCCTGTCCTGCAAAAGCAGCTAAAAATAGGCAAGAGAGAGCAGACAGTTACCCTGCAGCATATGCCACTTCTAAATGCAGGCAAGTACCTGTCTTGCTGGGGTGGAAATCCGGTCACACTTGTCTTCAGTGAGCATGTCCTAACTTGCTGATGCAAGTTTTCTATCTCCCGAGGGGGCTGTGGCTCCATGGTTGATTAAATGCCAGTTTCCATGCATGGTGGCTGTTTTGTTTGCTTCACCTCTTGCCCACAAATGAGGGATAGAGCAATCGGTCCCTGTTTTGCAGCAGTGATAGTACAAGGTAACACCATTTTTTGGTTTTATTTTGATGGAGTTTGGCATTTGTCTGGCCCACTGCTTATGTTAAGAAGTAGTTTCTCAAAAGCACTGTAATTACAAAGACTGCCAAGAGTGTGCCATGAGTGTCATGAAGGCAGGCACTGTGATGTGCTCTGGATCTGCTTCATGCCCAGCGTTCATTTGACATCATGCAGGTCCTGTGTTAAGTTCTAAGCTACAACCCAGCTCTGCAGGACTGAGGACATGCCAGGAGCTTCCAGCTTCCTGATTCTTGCCTCCGGGAGAAGCACTTCAAACAATTTTCTCTAATATGCAGATAGTTATCAGGGTTTCCCCTGATATCTATGTCTATCTCCTTGCCTAGAAAGACCCTGATAAGTAAAAAGAAACAGCAGCTTCCTTGCAAGCCTAAATGGAATTTTTCCCAGGCAGGTCTCACAGATGTCTCATCATCTTTGAAGAGGTGGTTGCTTTCACCTTCGGTCCTGTTCATTTGTGTTCTCCCACCACTTTTTAGGTTTGGATTTATTTTGTGGTGGTCAGTGCTGCTGGGCACACACCATTTGTCAGCCCTTGCACAATGTTACTGTGCTGCACACAGGAGATACTCTTTTCTGACTTATTACAGATGAATAAAAACTTGCATTAATAGTTTAAAGTAGAGTATTAAAGTTGTGCTTTATACAAGGGTGATTGATGGCTTCCATTACACTCCATTAGATATTTTATTCTTGTTAAATGAAGAGCAGCCAACTTTGTCAAGTATTTTTAGTTCCCTCTGGTCTTATTGGCTCCATCTATTCTCAGGGATGTCCTGTAAATGGCCACATATGGCTTTGTGTCTGTAGGAGTGATGACCGTACAGCTGGCTTTCATTGCCCACCAATTTACTGGAGCCCCCTTTATTGTGAGCTTGACAGCACCAGGGAGCTTTGTAGAACTAACAAAATGTATCTATTTTCTAATTGTCTATTTATCACCTTCCAGGGATTGGTGGGCCTCTCATCTGAAAGCAAAGGGGGGACGGCCTTGAACAATGATCTTTGTCAGGGCAGTTGCTCACTTTAAATTAGGGTCTCATTGCTAAATAACTAATTTAGTCCTGCTATCAGACTGAAAAAGTGGGTATTCAGTGCAAAGTGCCAACTGGGGAATTGATTATGTCTCCTCTTAGTGTGCATGATAAAAACGCCAGACCTGCAGGCAGTAGGTAGCTCCTGTGAAGCCGGCAGCTTCCCAGCATGGAGGGTCCATGCCAGACCACCAGGCAGGGCTGAGCGCAGTGGCTGGACCCTGCGAGCCTCGGCAAGTGCCTCAGGTGCTGAGGACCCCCAAGCCACCTCCCACTCCTCTGGCAGGGAGAAGGTGGCAGAAGGAGAGAGGGTCGCTGCTGCCACCTCCAGTCTGGAGATGGACTGGGAGCGAGGCAAGAGAACAGGGGTAGCTCAGGAACAGGGGCAGAGACACTCCAACGGGACAAAGGCTGCTTGTGGTTTTATGTGTCAGAAGCAATTTGTCCAGTGTTTCTGTCTGCTGTGAGACCTTTCCTCCCATCAGCATCCCGGGCACAACAATCTCAACAACTCCCATTAGCAACAAAATCTCTCTTGTGTGCCCAGGTTGCCCTTCCCCAGCAGGTTCAGTCCCACCATGGACTAGGGCTGGGCCAAGATTTGTCACCACGGATGAAATGAGCACACAGTCAGTTCTATGCACCAAGGACCACTTTTTTCTTGCTGTAACACAGGTCTGGACTCGCTCCAGGGCTGTCAAGAAGATGCTTGGGTGCTCCTCTAAGAGCTGCTTTGTGGCTGACTTATCTCTGCCTGGCCAGAATGAGGAACAGAGGGTGCAGGTGGGAATGGCACTGAAAAATTTTCTCGCATGGAACAAGAAATGCCCAGGCTGTTGATTGTCAAAGCAATGTTACTAGGCAGAGAAAGGGTATTGTCCACATGGTGGAAAACACACACACACACGTGGTTCTGTGACATTCTATGATTCTGTGATAAATACTAACATACAAATATTTAAACAAATCATAGAATCACAAACTGGTTTGGATGGGAAGGGTCCCCCAAAGTTCATCTAGTGTAACCCCTCTGAAGGGCGCAGGGACATCTGCAACTAGAGCAGGTTGCTCAGAGCCCCCAACAACTTCACCTGCAATGGTTCCAGAGATGGGGTAGCAACCACCTCTCTGGGCAACCTGGGCCAGGGTCTCACCACTCTCAGCATCAACAATTGGGTCTCAAAGTCAAGAATTTCTTACCTCTCTCTAGTTTAAATCTTCCTCTTTCAGTTTAAAACCATCATCCCTCATACCGTCCCAACAGGTTCTGCTCAAAAGTCTGTCCCCATCTTTCTGACAGGCCCCTTGAAGTCCTCAAAGATCACAAAAAAGTCTCCCCAGAGCCTTCTCTTTTCCAGGATGAAAAGCCCCAACTCTGTCAGCCTGGCCTCACAGCAGAGGGGTTCCAGCACTCAGATTGTTTATATATAAATTTATGTCAAATATGTATAGCTCAATAATATATATATATCACATAATATATTGTAATATCATAAATTATGTACTTACAAGTCATAAATACTTACTTTAAGTAACAAATAGCTGATTAGAGGTCCTGCACTTTTCTCCCATGTACCCCTTTTCACGTGCAGCCTGAGCTGCTGTGTGCCTACCAGTGCAAGTTTGGGGGACAGCTTGTGAACTCCTCACTGAGGGCTATGCCCCCATCCCAGCTAACATCCAAACTATGGCATTGACCACATTGAAAGGAGGGTGAAGTATGAAGGCACACAGGAAAATTACCAGCCTCTGCTCAAGAAGTAACAGGGTAACACTGCAAGAAGCCACCAGACTCTCCAGACAATGGAAGGAGGAAAGGTTGGTGTGTTCCAGTCTCCTGCTAAACTAGCGGGACAAAACCAGGAGAAACCAGTGGACATGATGGATGGTATCAAGCATGGGTGTAGGGGAAGATCTCCCCTTCAGTTAAAGAGAGCAAAAAGTATTTGTGATGTACCAGAGTCATTTGGGCCAAAATCACTGAATCTCATAATGACAATAGTTAGACGGCACCTCTGGAGGTCGTCGAGTCCAACCCTGCTGCTCAAGCAGGGTCACCCAGAGCAGGGGACTCAGGATCTCACTGTCCAGGCACATCTGGAATCTTTCCAGAGAAGGAGACTCCACAACCTCTCTGGGCAGCCTGGGCCAGGCTCCAACACCCTCACAGCAAAGAAATTTCTCCTCCTGTTCATATGAAGAATACAGATTTTAACCTTCCCATTTAAAATTGGTCGCTGTCCCAGTCCAGTGGAGTCTCAGCATTATGGAAGGACAGCAAGAAACTGAGTCTCCAGTGCTGCTGGCCAGCGCAGGGCTACCAGATGCAGAGCAGCTGCTGTGCTGCTGTTCCCAGCTGTTGTGCTGCTGTTTGCAGCTGCATTGCATGGCACTGGCCCTGCAGCTCGGGGCAGCCGTGGAAACAGAAAAGGAGAACGCTAGCCCTGTACACAAAGCTGCTGTCAAAGACACATGCTGTCATCACTCAACTGGGACATGCCAGGGGACACGTGGTCTGGGCAGCCTACTGTGACAACACATGAAAAAGGCAGCAGTTTCTGATCAGTCACCCATCGCTCGCTGTGCTCAGCTGGCACTGCTGCTGCTCCTAACAAGAGGAGAGCAGGTTACAAATGTCACTGTGCCCATGTTGCCCAGGCTTCTCAAAAAACACTCCCGTGGCAATAAGCCATTGCAGAAGTCTTCAAAGAGAAAAAAAATGCACAAGGTTTACCCAGATCTCCTCCTCTGATTGCTGTCAGGCCACTCGTGTGTGATCAGCTGTAAAACATCTTCATCCTCAGACTGTTTCCTTCTGAAGCTTTTATGTATTTGGTAATTAAAAACAACAACCAGACTTGTATGTGATATCCATTAGAAACTAGCACAGTGGACTGGTGACACAAAATACAGAGGTGTTTGCATGTGCCTAGAAAGCCAAGAAGGCCACCAGCATCCTTGCTTGGATGCGCACTAGTGTCGCCAGCAGGACTAGGGCAGGGATCGTCCCTGTGAACTGGTCACTGAGGAGGCCCCCCCTCAAATCCTGGGTTCAGCTTTGGGCTTCTCACTCCAAGAGGAACATTGAGGGGCTGGATTGTGTCCAGAGAAGGGCAAGGAAGCTGGGGAAGGGTCTAGAACTCAAGTCTGGTGAGGAACATCTGAGGAACATGTGGTTGTTCAGCCTGGAGAAAAGGAGGTTCAGAAGAGACCTTCTTACCCTTTGACAGCTCCCTGAAAGGAGGTTATAGCCAGGTGAATTCAGTCTCTCCTCCCAAGGAACAAGCAACAGGACAAGAGGAAATGATTTCAAGTTGCATCAGGGGAGATTTTGGGTGAACCTGACAAGCCATTTCTTCTCTGCAAGGCCAGTCAAGGCCTAGCTCAGGCTGCCCAGGACAGTGGCAGAGTGCCCATGCCTGGAGGGGTTTCAAAGTGGTGGAGATGTGGTGCTGAAGGACATAGTTTAGTGATCCCCTGGCAGCGCTGGGTTGACAGCTGGAGCTGATGATCTTAAAGATCTCTTCCAATCAAAATGATTCTACAATTCTATAATTCTATTCCAGAACTGCTGAAATCCAGCAGCGTGGAGACTTTCTGGGACTTACCTCACTGCCTCTGAAGCAAACTAAGAGCAAGTGGGATGTCACTTAGCAAAGCAAGCACTATGGAGTGCAGTGGCCTCTGTTGTGAAGCAAATTGTTGTCATGGACATCCACGGGGTTATAAATTGCAGTGTGCAGGGCTGTTAGTGGCATCTTGCTAAAGAAAACCTACACTTTCTAATGCCAGAAATTAAATAGGTAGGAAGAAACCTACAGCAGAGCAGTAGCAGGGCTACCACTGGAAGAGGCCCACTTGTCCCAAGCCTATAACATGGAGAGAAGCACTGGATACACAGAAAACATCTCTTATGCTTCCGTCCTAGTTATAGGTACAATTCACGCATGTTAAAAGTAGAGAAAAAAAACAACAAACAACACTTAGAGGGGATCTGATCAATGCTGATCCATAGCTAAAGGCCTCCTGAGGGCAAGAGGCTGGGGCTAGACTCTGCTCAGTGGTGCCCAGTGACAAGACAAGGGGCAATGGGCACAAACTGGAGCCCAGGAGGCTCCATCTGAGCAGAAGAGAAGGGTTGCAAGGATATGGGGCACGACGCATTTGGAAGGAGAATTTGCTATGTGTGAAAAAATCAGTGCTGAGCTAGGATAAACTTATTTGCTGTGAGAGTGTTGCAGCCTGGCCCAGGCTGCCCAGAGAGGTTGTAGATTTTCCTTCTCTGGAAAGATTCCAAACGTGCCTGGACAGTGCGATCCTGAGCCCCAAGTTCTGGGTAACCCTGCACGAGGGTTGGACTCGAAGATCTCCAGAGCTGATCCCCACCATTCAGTGATTCTGCGATTTTGCATTAAGGTGTGCAGGAAGCCAGCCTTCCCTTGCTTCATTGATCACCACCTAGTGCTCAGCCCCATCTTACAATTCTCCATTCCAGGGAACAATAAACTGTACAGCTGATGAGTGAGAGTACATGCACAGGAAAAGCATCCAGGCACAAATCCAAATCTCCAGACAGCATCATGTGTTCAAGGCAACTTCTATTAGGGTGGCTCAGTATGGGTGAGAAATAGAGGAAGGTTTGCTGTGGGAAAAAAAAGATCTCTAGCTGCTGACTGCTTGTCCATCATTTTTAATTATTTGGTATCTATGTAATCTAACACAGTTAATCAGATATAGATTTCATTCCTTCTGAGTCATTTACAAGTGCCTGAATATTTCTGGTGTGTGTTTGATACAGGAATGCTGAATGGTTCTCCTGATCCTGAAGTGGATTCAGATTTTGTCTCTGCAGAGAGCCAAATGAGAACAAAAGGTAAAATCTCACAGCAGAAAGTTGCAGTAACTCAGCCTGTGATTCATTAACTTTTTATCTTAAATAAAAAGGATATTGTTTTTTATGGTCCTTTCCTGTGATGATGGAGTCAAATGCCAGAACAGCTTCACAACCTGGGAGATCTTTTCTTGTCATGTTGCATTCAGCCCTTTTGAGACTGCCTCCCCTCAGCTCTATGAAGGTGAATCCAAGAAAAGAGTTAAAACTGTATTTTATTTAGACATTTTCCGTGCAGATAGAGATCCCATGATTGCTGTCTTCTAATTTATTCAGGTACCATGAGCTGATTTCAAGTACATCACAGAATTGTAGAATCACAGAATGGTTTGGTTGGGAAGGGACCTTTCAAGGTCATCTCTTCCAGCCCCTCTGCATTGAGTACGGACATCTGCAACTAGAGCAGGTTGCTCAGAGCCCCCAACAACCTTGCCTGCAATGATGCAAGGGATGGAGCATCAGCCACCTCTCTGGGCAATCTGGACCAGGGTTTCACCATCCTCAGTGTCAAAAATTTCTTACCTCTCTCTAGTTTAAATCTTCCTCTTTCAGTTTAAAACCATCACTCCTCATCCTGTCCCAACAGACCTCACTCAAAAATCTGTCCCCATCTTTCTGACAGGCCCCTTGAAGCACAGAAAGGCCACAAGAAGGTCTCTCTGCAGCCTTCTCTTCTCCAGGCTGAACAACCCCAACTCTCTCAGCTTGGCCTCCCAGCAGAGGGGTTCCAGCTCTCACATCATTGCTGGGCCCCCCCCTGGCCCTGCTCCAACAGCTCCCTGTTTCTCCTCAGCTGAGAACTTCGGAGCTAGACCCAGCACTGCAGGAGGAGTCTCCCCAGACCACAGCAGAGAGTCAGGATCGCCCCCTCTACCTGCTGCCCACACTACTGGGGATGAAGCTCAGGGTGCCATTGGCTTGTGGGCTGTGAGTGCACAGTGTTGTCTCACGTCCAGCTTTTCACTCCCAGCGCCCTCAAGTTCTTCTCCTCAGGGCTGCGCTCCATCTGTTCCCCCCCAGCCTGTGCTGATAACAGAGGCTACCCCAACTCAGGTGCAGGATCTTGCACTGGGCCTTGTTGAACCTTCTGAGGTTCACATGGGCCCATTTCGGAAGCCTGTTCAGGTAAATGTATTAGAGCAGAAGCCCATCCCATCAGCAGAGCAACACCAACTCTGGCATAGGTGAATTCTGAGGCAGTAGTGGAAGCAGTGCCCACCATGGCTCCTGCAGCCCTGGAAGCTGGCAGAAAGGGAGCAGAAACGGCAGATCCAGGCTGACAATTGAGAAACTGGGGGTAAAAATTACACTTTTGTTTATCCTTCCAGCACAGGCATTGCATATATTGAGCAACAGAGCCGTGGCGCAGTGCCTGCAATACAGCGCCGTGTATCCTTCCCTCAGCTTCATCCCTTAACGTGACAGGCCAAGAGATGAGTCCTTTCTTCCATGCCGTTTGCTGGTGGGGAAGCCTGTCTTCCCAAAGCAGAGGCTGCTTGGTTTTTTTTCACTTGAATATGTAATAGCTACCTCCACCTGGGTGACAAGCACCTCCCGCGACTCTCCATGACGACATGACAACAGCAGAGCTGCAATTTTAATAGACTCCAAGTAGTTTTTGCAGTGCGAAGCCTTAAAAACTCCCCAAGGAGAGATCATCAAGCAGAATGGTCCCCGGTGCCGGATTTATTAGCAGGCAGGACGGGGAGGTTGATGAGCCTCTGCGGCTGAGCAGACATGCTGTCAGACAGGACTCTTAATCCAATCACTTACCTGTCGGAGGGGACTGGTGAGCAGCTTCCAACTGCGGCAGTCCAGGGAGCCCCCCGTGCCAGCTGCCCCCAAGTGATACCCTGGGTGGGGTCCAGGGGTCCTGGGGGTCCCCGTGCTGCAGAGGAGGGGGCACAGTGAAAGTCACACTTTGAGCTGTATAGAATTACAGAATCATAGAATCATTTTGGTTGGAAGAGACGTTTAAGAACATCAAGTCCAACCATTAACTCGGCACTGACAGGCTACTGCTAAATCATGTCAGCCTGGGCCAGGCTCTGACAACCTTCTCAGTGTCAAGGCACTTCTGGAGAGCTCCTTCATTGCAGGATTCCTTTCAACTCCCTCTGTTTGTTAGTGTTTAGTTGAAGCTGGTGGCCTGTACAATATATAGTCACTGGGGATGCAGACCACCTCCCAAGGGTAATACTGCGTCTGTCAGAGCTGGCTCAGAACAAACACACCTGTGGGTGGTGAGACAACGTTCATCCAATCCTCAGAAACCTCAAGATGGATGCAAAAGTCTCCATCCTCTTTCTGCCAGGCAGCAGCAGTGTTGTCTGTGCCAGCATTCATAGTGTGCACATTGCAAGCTAGTACAGATGTAAATTGTCTTAGAACATGTGCTCCTGATGCTTACCCCTTGGAAAATGAACCCTCTTCTGCTTTGACACTTGACTGAGTACACCCTGCCCATGCAGCTGTCTTGCTCTTTGTCTGACCCCACTTCACTCCTAACAAGAGCGGAATTCTGTGATGACAGCAGGAGACTTCAGAAGTTGAATCCAAGGGGTCTTGAAAATGGTTGGGGCATTGGCCCCAACATCAGCAAGCACACAGCCCCTCTCACTCTGCAATAACATCTGCCACTGCAATACAATGCCAGCTGCAGGAAGCAGTGTGTCCGCCCCCAACACGTGTTTTCTGCATTGCTTTGTGTGCTCTGGGAAAACTCTGCAACCCACTTAGAACCACAAAAATGGACAGAGGGCTGGAACACCTCTCCTATGAAGAGGGTTGCTAAGACTGGAAAAGAGACAAGTCCAGGGGACCATATGGTGGCCTTCAATGCTTAAAGAGTCCTGTTAGGAAGATGGGGACAGACTTCAGAGCAGAGCCAGTTGGGACAGGACAAAGGGTGATGGGTTTAAACTAAAAGAGGGGAGACTTAGGCTAGGTAGACAGAATAAATTTTTGACACTAAGGCTGGTGAGACCCTGGCCCAGGTTGCCCAGAGAGGTTGTCGATGCCCCATCCCTGGAACCATTGCAGGTGAGGTTGGCTGGGGCTCTGAGCAACCTGCTCTAGTTGTAGGTGTCCCTGCTCAACGCAGAGGGATTGGACACAATGAGCTTTAAAGGTCCTTTTCAACGTAAAGCTGTCTATGATTACACGATTCTACAGTTCTATGATTCTACAATTTTATAATTCTATGATTTAGGGCCCCAAATCTTGTCCCCTATGAAGGGACTTCTATGACTGCCTCTAGGTAGATCCTAAAATATCTCAAGGAACCTGAATCCCACAGGCCTGGATATGTGAGTTGCTCTACAAAGAAGAGGGAAGACTGGCAATATTCTCCTTTTCTCTGTGTCTGTTTTTCCCAGCAGTTTATACCTCATGGACTACACACAAAAAAGCCCATGAGTTATGTAAAAAGCCTGTAACTCCAGCATCGCGTGACACAGGACACTGTTCTATAACAACATCATACTGTGACTAGAAGTAATATTTCTTTAACTATCTTCTTTTTCCCCCAAGACAGCTGAACCACTGCAGGACATTGTAGGGTTAAACACATCTGAATCTCTTTGTCTTCACATGGAAAAATGGAAAAATCCATAGTATTTTTGCTTCTCCTTTGAAGGCCTGTAATATAATTCTCAAATCAAGGTAGATAGTAAGAAACGAGTTGTACTGCATGACAACCAATGCAAAATTAATTACTGTAATAAAATTAATAAGTGTCCTGCTACACAAAACACAAGTGTAAGGATGCACACAGACAGGCACTGCTAATGAAGGTCCACCCAGGTCCTCTGAGGCAGCACTGGGTCTTTACACACGGGGATCTGGCAGCATGGAACAGTGGGTTCCTCTCCATTGACAGTGGTGGCCACCAGCACTGTTGGCACCAGTAAGGCTTGTCCTCACACCACAAAGTGAGGATGCTACCAGGCTCCTGAAATGTTAGCGGTTCATCCACGAGGAACTGGTGAAAGGAGTAGATGTAAGGCAAGGACGAAGGAAGGAAGGAAGGATGGGTTAATGGTTGGACTTGGTGACCTTAAAGCTCTCTTCCAAACAAAGCAATTATATGATTCTAAGAAGGAGGGAAAGGAGCACAGAGACTTACCATGCACCAAAATCCCTACAGCACTGGCAAGCTGGGCACGCTACTGAACAAGTCAACCTACATTTTGTAATGAATCTCAAGCTCACTTTCCGCAAATACGGAAGAAAAGCCTGTCGGGGTGGCTTTGCTGTGGGTGCTCTGTAGCGCCCAGCTCTATATTTTGGCCATTCTCACATCATATCTGTTTCTCCCATAGTAAATTCATGGGGGTGTCAAAAGTGACATCAAATCCAGTAGGGTTTTGTCTAAAATTACCTGCTATGAACAAAGGCAGTGCCAGAGGTCAAGCCAGAGGACAGGAGTAACGTGGGTCTGTGTCTTGTTGAGTATTAACACTTCATGAATATTTTGCTGCACCACTCACAAAGTTTGAGAGCTGTGGGGTTTTTTGTTCTGTCGAGATTTTTGTTTCTGGAAAGCCTATCATTTTTATCTGCTTTGTCTATGTCTAAAAGTGGAATTGTGTTAAATACACGACACCTAACTCCAACAAAACAGAATGCAAAAATGTGTTATTTTCTGCTTGGCTTGGGACAGGGGTGTATAAGGAGCAGTGGGAATATTTCTGGTTGATTGGGAAGTCGATGCTCTTAATTTCCAAAATAACACAGACCCACAAAAACACACAGACAGTGAAAGGTGAGGTGATAAGAAACATTTCTTATTGTTTTCAGTCTTCTCCCCCTGGTTCCATTTGGGAAAGATTTTGACAACGCAAAAATGAAAATGAGGAAACCATTAAGATGGTGACTGGCACAAGCTGATGAGCACAATGCACAAAGCAAAAGACTCATCTTCATCATAAAAAGGTTCCATGAGTTTACAGGCATCCTCACTTCTGTACAGTACTGTTCCCTTAACTGTCTGCCAACTTGGGTTCCTTAACTAGACCTGAGAAACAACATGAGCAAGAGAAAAGTACTATTATTTAAGACTGTGGCAGGTTTAGACTTTAATTATAAATACCCAAACAAGTGAAACCAGTTCTTCCAGCATCTACTTAAGGTTTGCATCAAGCCTGACTGAAGAAGGTCTCTGCATCCCAGTGAGACAGAAGGGCTGGCACCTCTCTCTTCCTTCTCTCTGGCTGGTTCTTGGAGAATCCTGAAGCAGCAGGACAAGCTACAGTGGGGGCTGTGGCTTGCTGAAGACACGTGCTGTGGGCAGAACAGCATCATGCCAACAAGCACAATCAGAAAACCACTGCTGGAGGTTGGCAGCAGATGCAACAAAGATGTCAAGGTTTGGGGCTGGACTCACCGCTGGATAAATGATAGATGCTCTCTGTTAACCCTTCTCCCTGCCCAAGCATGAAGAGAAAGGGAATAAAGGAGAGAGGCTCTTGTGTTGGAAAAGAAAACTGAAACAGCTGTAATGAAAATGTTAACAATAAAATGAAATACATGCAAATATATGCAAAACCAGTATCGAAGCCAACCTCTCAATGACAATTGCAGCACCTTCACCACGGATGCCATGGAGCAGGCACTGGGGAAGTCCCACACTGGACTCAGCAGCAGATGGGAACCAGATTCAGGAGCCGGATTCTGCAACTGGATTCAGGAGCACACAGATCAGGATCAAAGCCAGAACAGAGTCCTCATCAGATACCGGTCATTAAAGAAGAGGCTTGACCCTCATGATCCCCCAGCTTTAACTGACCATGCTGTACATGGGATGGAATCCCTTGCTGGCCAATTTGGGGTCACCTGTCCTGGCCTCTCCTCCCTGCAGGTGCCACCTCTTACTGACTGGACCTCAAGGTGGGGCACGAGATTGAGCAGTGACCTTGCTCTGCATAGGAGCAAGTACAAGCCAGAGCCTTTCTGCACACCCCAGCCCTTGGCAGTGACTCTAAATATGAAGTGTTGTCACTGGTGGAAGCAGAGACTGTGAAAATCTGCCGTGAACTTCAGAAAGTGCTGCCGCTGAGCAGAGACTGAGCTGAGGGGTGAAAACACTGAAAAGAATCAGTTCTGTTACAGCTCAAACAAGGACAGCTCTTTTTAGAGTCTTGTTTGCAGAGTGGCTGCTGCTGCACATCGACAGAGGCTGCAACTTTGCCCTTGCTCCATCTAGACCTGTTTTAGTACTTTTCCCTTTGGGTGCAGCCTCTTCTTCTTGAACAATCAAAACATCTCCTGATGCCGTGCTCAGCTTTGGAGGTCTCTGCCTGCAGGTTAGAGAAGAGCTTTCTCTTCCTCCTGCTGTTCTGGTAGTCAGTGTATTTTCCCTCTGGTGAAGCTGGCTGACCCCAGCCCAGGTGCAGGTGGTGAAGAGTTGAAGAGCTCAACGGTGCCCTGGATGCTGATGGTTCCTGCACTCAGAACGCAGGGAGGGGATAGGAGGATCTCACATACAACCTCCAGTCCTGGCATCTCCACACACACCACAGTGCCTGTCTACTGGTGTAGTAGAGAGGATCCTAGTCTGGGTAACTTGTGGAGAGCAGCAGATGTGGTGTGGATCAGGAGAGGATGTAGAGGCTTCCAGGAGATCTCAAGGAACAAATCCATCAAGTCTGTGCCCTTGTCCATAATATGGATGATCAAAACCAGCACATGGGAGGGAGAGGTGCCAGTGACATTGTGCACAGAGGATAACTCTTTAGGACGCAATACTCTACAGACAGACTTTTCAGCACACTCAGTTGGAGACAGAACGGATATAAACCACTCCCCAGATGTACCTGACAGCCTGTGAGAGCAGAACGAGAACCCATGGCCAAGGCAGAGGCCCTGGGGAGTGGATCCATAAGCGTTACCCGCATCATGTTGCACCCTCACGGAGCACCCCTGGCTCTGTGACCAGCAAGGGGAGACCCCTGCGTGGGCATTCTCCTTCTGAGCAGTGGGTGCAAGCACACGTTTTGGCCGCAGCTACCCCCACATCCCCTTTTCTTTCTCCCTCCCCCTCCCACGCTCTCCCCTCTCCATCCCCGAGGCTGTTGTGAGGACAGATGCCGTGGGAATGGTGAGCCTCTCTTTTCACCTTGTGTTTCAGATGCAGAAATGCTCCTTCTGAGACAGTGTTACTTTCACAGCAGTTGACAACATGTCCTGAGGCTTTCTCCATGGTCATGTACCCTTTTAGCTTCTAATTTCTTGAATTTGTGACACGCCCTGTAGATTAAAACATAGTATTTTATCTCTGAATCATTAACTTTTGTTGCTTTCTTATGCTCATTTAGATCTTTTTCTGCTCCAGACAGCTCTGATTATAAATAGTTCAATAACACATGTCCTCCTTATTTTAAGACTATCATTTATATGGCTGGAAGTACGAATGTGGAGTAAGTTAACAGTGATGCCATAAAGAGCCTAAAATAATTAATCATTTTGTGGCAGTTAATGGATTCAAGGGCACAGGAACTCGTACATGAGTCCCTGCCTCAGGTTTCAAGAATGTACCCAGGAGATGGGAAAAAGCAAGGGTGTAAGTAAGTATATGGAATGAAAATTTTGGAGACAGTGTATGAGTGTCTGTTGAACAACAGGGCTTCCAAATACCAGTCTGTGAATGCCCTCCAGTCCTGCAAGGACTGTCAGACAGCAGTTGGTGTGTAGGAATGCCAGACAGAACACAGATCCAGCTGGTGGAGGAGGGGAGAAGAATAACAGGAGCAAAACCAAAGGAATTCCTCCAGACAGCAAGTGTGCAGCGTGCTCTGTGAACTACTGCTTGGAGGTGTCCAGGCTACAGGCACAGCACTACTAACTCGAGCAGTATCAGAAATCTTGGCCTGCCATACAGGAATGAACCCATCTCAGTAACCAGGGAGGCATGCTGTGAGTCAGAGCTGTGTCACAGGTTTAGAGGGTGACACTGATCTTGGTGCAGGGCAGAAGGTGTTCTACAATTCCTCTCAGGTTGCCTGAAGAAAAGGAAGCTTGAAGTGTTGAGACATTCCNTTCCAAAAGATATTTTTTTCTGTGTCTTTTCCAGTCCACTCAGCGTTGAAGCAATGAGAGTGCTATCATGGATTAGAGGCAGGTCAGAGAGGGCAAATTACTTGCCAAAATAGTCTCTCTGCAGGGTCTTATTGGTGTTATGTGCTAAGTTATGTGATAAGTCAAAGCTAGCGGTGCATAACATTCTCCCAGTACTTCTTGTAACTGCTTTTGCAGTACGTAGAGTGATTCACTTTCTGCAGCACTGCTACTGCTTTATTCCTTCTGAAACTTTTCAAACACGTGTTACGTCACATGTCGGCTCACCAACTCCTGCTTCTTGCTCCAGCCTTTGTTCCAAACACCCACCTATATTCACTTGATCATAGTCCTCCAAGTTATCACTAAATACAGGTTCAACAGAGGGGTGTCTTGCTTACACTTGCTGAGTTTATGGCTCTTTATATCTTCAGACCATGGAAAAGCCACTCTTGAAACCCCTAAAAATCTTGAGATATTTTGAAGAATGCTGAGCCAGTAGACCTAAAACTCTAAAACCTGGAGGACCCTTCCCTCAAAGTGCTTGAGACTAGAGTGGTGGGAGCCACAGGTGCACCTCCCACACAGCAGAAAGCCAAGACTAAATGTGATGGTGTTGAAGAATACTCCTGTGCATTTGGGAGGACCATGTTGTGGGCCTATGAGCCAGTTCATCCTGGATGGAGGTCGAGCCAGTGTGAGCTGGTAGCCCTCATGATCTGGTTCTGCAAGGTCAAAGGCAGGCATGACGGTTTTCTGCTGGCAGCCCTAGGACTTGTTGGTGTCACCAGTGAGGAGGAGGCAGACCTCGAGATATTCTTATGCAGTATTAAAAAATAATATTATGACATTTCTTCCTTCTTCCTTCTGATGGAGATGTTCTTGGAGAGGAGTTTTACCTCCTTGCCTTGCAGAACAGCCTTCTGGTGGCACTACCATTGATGAGGATGTTCTATTCAGCAAGCGTGGTGGCTCAACCACAGATGTCCTGCAGGTTATGAAATGCAAGAGCATAAAAACAGGCTGACCAGGCAAAAGCATAAGAAGAGTTAGCAGCCTAACCAGGCAATGATCGCTTCCATTCATTTTTTTGAAGGAAAAGAAACATGAGAGGATGCATTTCTGGATTTCTCTTTTGTGACAGGGATTTCTCTTTTGTGACAGTCATTTCTCTATGGTTATCAGCAGCAGCTGAGGGCCACATGCTGGACATACGAGGGTCTTTGGTGTTGAAAACAACAGCTGCTTTGTTTATTTTAGGTGCTGTGATATCAAGAGCCTTCCTCTCTTCCTTTCCACCTGGTTCTCTGTTCACTCCTCAGCAGCTCCAGTGACACCTCCGGCAGCACTCCCTCCACTGCACCCACTGCACCGGCCTCAGCACGAGACCAGGAATGCTGCCCAGTGACCGTGGTCACGCCCTGTACATTCCTGCACTGCTGGTATGCTTCCCGTGGTCCCAAGGAACGGGTAGAAAGGCAGAGTACTGTGGAGCAGGGATTCAGATTAAAGGACAAATGTAGCTTGGCCAAAGCGAACAATTAAATGAAACAAAGGGAAAATAACTACTTAAAGATCTTTCATTGCAGCCAGCTAATTATCATGAATTCTGGACTTAACTGTTCAGGCATAGAATTAAAAACCTTAATTATATTGTCACCTTTGTCTCTCCACTCCCATTGCCCACAAATGAATCCATTTACTGTAACTGCTGCTGATGGGAAGAAATTGATGGCAGTCCCAGTGAGGTGGGAGAGACGAGCTGGGATAAAGAAACCCCTCAGAGGCAACATGGTGATGGCTGTGCTGCTGGGTGACAACTACATTCCAGGACATTATGAATTAAAAATACTTTAATGAGACAAATACAGGTTTGATAGATTTTGTGCTTTCCTCTCCCTCACTCCCCCCTTCCCACACTCTTGCTGCCACTGGTGTTGCCTTTCTAATTTCAAGTCATGCCTCCTGTCAGATCATTCTGCCTCCTCTGCTGCTGACTCCCTGGAGAGCCTCATTTGTAGCCCAACAAAGTCTCGGGCTCCAGAAGGGCCAGGTCCTGCTGGAGAGCTGTGGCTATGGGTCCCTGCTTGTGGAAGGGGATTTTGCTGGTCACAAGCGCAGACGTTGAACCCTCACAAGCTGCAAACCCAGCAGCCACAGGTCATCAGTGTTCCCTCTATGGAGATAACAAAGCAGTTTGTGCTCTACGAAGTCTCACTGTTCAGCTGAAAATATTATTTTTACTTTTTCTTTCCCATTGGTTTTGGGAATTCTCTTCAAGACCTCTCAAATCGACACTCTGTGAGCAGAGGTATTCCTGTTGTGAGCCCATGCCAAGCTCATGAAGTTCAACACGACCCAGTGCAAGGTCCTGCATCTGGGTCGGGCAATCTCAAGCACCAACATAGGCTGGGCAGTGACTGGTTTGAGAGCAGCCCTGAAGAAAAGGACTTGGGGGTACTGGTGGATGAGAAGCTCAACATGAGACCCCACCTGGAGCACTGTGTCCAGTTCTGGAGCACCTATTACAAGAAAGATATGGATGTGCTGGAGTGTGTTCAAAGAAGGGCCACGAGGATGATCAGAGGGCTGGAGCACCTCTCCTATGAAGACAGACTGAGACAGTTGGGGTTATTCAGTATGGAGAAGAGAAGGCTCCAAGGACACCTCCTTGTGGCCTTCCAGTATCTGAAGGGGGCTTACAGGAAAGCCAGTGAGGGACTGTTCAGGATGTCAGATAGTGGCAGGACTAGGGGGAACGGATCAAAACTAAAGCTGGGTAGATTCAGATCAATTGTTATGAAGAAGTTCTTCACCGTGAGAGTGGTGAGACACTGGCGCAGGTTGCCCAAGGAGGTGGTGGAAGTCCCATCCCTGGAAGTTTTTAAGACTGGGCTGGATGGGGCTCTGAGCAACCTGATCTAGTGTGAGATGTCCCTGCCCATGGCAGGGGGGTTGAAACTAGATGATCTTTGAGGTCCCTTCCAACCCTAACAATTCTGTGATTCTATGGTGAGCAAAATTAAACAGGAAGCCCTGAACAATGTAAATGAAACTGAGGAATTGGAAACAAATCACTTTTACTTCCTTTGAATTACATAAATCCAATTGATTCAGTCCAAGTCTCTCATACTTTTTATAAGTGGTTGGTTTTTTTTTACAACGGGTCAGCTATGTAATTTATGTTGGTGCTAGAGCAACTGCATTTTCTGATTGGCTGCTCCTGTCTAGAATCCTGAAACTTTCAGAAACCACCCTTATCTTGGCTTCTAAACAGAAAAAGGGCCAACCTTTAAGAATCTTTGGAAATTGGGTTGCAAAAGTAGTCTTCTAGAAGAGGAATCCACTGCCACAGCAGTGTGCAGGAGGTATAGTGCTGCTGAGCAGGCTGCTGTAATGTCCTCCGGACACTCTGCTGCATGCAAGTGCTCCCGAGACTCTCGAGGAGCTCTCCAGTCCCAGCTGATCTTTGTGGGTGTCTTGACTCCTGTTCTTCATCCACCTGCTCCAGGCCAGACATGGACTTGGCATCAAAGTTGCTGCCAGGGTGACCTGGAAAGTATCAAGGGTGACTATGTGTTTTTGTACTGATGGTCAGTGGGGTGTTTTTCTCCTTGATCCTGTCAGTGAGGGGCAAGGGCTGGAGGAGGAGTAAGTTTTCATTGCACATTGACAGTCGGTTATGCTCCCAGTATTGGCAGGGTTTAGGTGTTTATGACCATGAGACACTCTTAGAGGACTGAGACTTGCTTGGAAGGGATGGATCCATCCTGTCCTTGGTGGAGGAGGACCAGGTAGGGAATAGTTAATGATCTGGATACTCACAGAAGTCGATGGGGTCTAGTGGGATGAATCCGTGAGATCTAAGGCAGGTGGCTGGTGTCATTGCAGTACCCCTCTTGATTGTCTTTGAAAGGTTGTGCTGATTAGAAAAGGTTCCTGAGGACTGGAAGAAAGTAAAGGTCAGTCCTGTTTTCAAGAAAGGCAAGGAGAAAGATCCTGGGAACTGTAGGCCAGCCAACTTCACAGGGATGACTGGAAGGTAATGATGCACATAGTCCAGGAAGCCATTTCTGAACACATGAAGAAGAAGAAGAAAGTGACTGGGAGTAATCAGCATAGATTTACAAAGGGAAAGTCATACCTGACCCACCTGATTGGCTCTGTGATGAAAAGGGTGTCTTGGTGGGAAAGGGGAGAAAAACGGGTGTTTGTCTGGACTTCCACGAGGTTTTCAATGCTGCCTCTCATAGAATACTCACAGACAAATCGATGGAGCAGATAAAGGGACAGTGAGGGAGACTTAGAGCTGACTGGGCCCAGGCACCTGTCATGGGTGACAGGAACTCCAGTTGGTGGCCAGTGACCAGTGGTGCACTCCAGGGGTTGATACCAGAGCCATTTAATATCATTTAACGTGGTCTGGATGATGGGGTAGAGTGCATTCTAAGCAATTTCACAGGTGATACAAAAATCAGAGGGGTGGGTGGTAGAGCATGTGGATGTGCTGCTGCAGAGGGATCTGGACAGGCTAGAGAATTGGGCAGGGAAGTATCTAATTAAGCTTGACAAAAAGGAAATGTGAAGCCTACCATCCAGAGAGGAATGACCCCAACCACCAGGACAGGCTGGGGACCCATGGGCTAGAAAGCAGTTTTGCAGACCAGGAGCTTGGTGTCCTGGTGGGCAGAAGCTGAACATAAACCAACAGTGTGCATTTGTGGCAAAGAAGGATGATGATCCCTGGCCTTCATTAGGAGACATGCCACCAGCGGATCAAAGGACATGATCTTGCCCTCTAATCACAGCATGGTCCTGAGCAACCTCCTATAGGTTACCCTGCATTGAGCCAAAGGGGCTGGGCAAGATGACCTCCAGAGGTCCCTGACAACTTCAGCCATGCTGCCATCCTAGCATCTTACTGAGAAACAGCTGTCAGGAGACCTGATCCCTGAAGCTTACATCCTGCTGACCACAGTACCGTAAGATGGGGACTTCAGAAAAAAATCCTCACGGGCACAATCCTGCACCATAAATGACCAGCACTGGCAGAGTAAAGCCTCCCTCATGTGTCCTTTTCCCCAAGCAGCTAGAATAGCAGAAATGACCTTTTCCTTGTAAAAACACCTAGAGCTACCAGGGAGGGTCACTATTGATCAACTATAGACCTTGGCTTGCTAATTGCAGAGTCTTGTTCTGCACGTGAATGTGCAGCAGATCCTCTTTCTTTTTTATTATCTCTGTGTAATTTAGAAATAGCTGAAGATCAGATGTGGACCAGTGCACATTATTATTGCCAATATGAGTTTAAATTGCTCTCCTTGAATTATTTGGCTTTACTTATCTTCTTCACCCTTGCTTTAATTTTTTGCTGGTTTAGGGTCAAATGCTGCCATTCCCACGTGTCGCGATCAGGTCATTCTCACAAGAGCGAGTTCACTGCGGTCTGTGGAGTTTGTTTAGTTGATGCATTGCAACAATTAGGATGAAATTACAAAGTTTAAGAAAAATAATCTTTGTTCTCTGTGGTGATGCTTTATAAGCATTTATAAGGATTTACCCTTCACAACTTTTAAGAAAAAAACTCATGCATAAACCAAATCCCAGAGGAAATGCATGCTCAAAAGGACTTTCACCTCACCAGTCGTCAGCTGCCTGATAACACGGTGCCCAGATGTTCCTAAACTGGGAAACTGCTCTGTCATAGGTGGCAGGAGGCCATGCAAAGGGACCATCCTTTTGACTATGACCCTGTCTACAGGTACAGCCTGGAGCAGCAGATGACCCACGGATCATGAATACAGGGTCGGACTAGCCCAAGATATTCTATGATTCTATGATCTTTCTCTGCTCAGGGGACCTGTCAAAACAGCAAACTGAAATGCAAGTTGTTATCGTGTCATCCATTGTATGCTGGCTCCCTGTGAGAAGGTGCCTGGAGGGTCACTCACAGAAGACCTTTAGTGATGACTTAGGGCAGTGGAGGTAGCAGCCCTCATGCCAGGGATGGTTGTGTGCCAGGGGAGTCCTTGTTCAGCACAGCCACTGATGCCCGTCAGTGCCAAAGAAGGAGCCCTCTGTAATGAGGAGGCAGGAACACATGTCAAAGTAATTAATGAAAGGTGAGGCTCTTAACATGACACAAATGGCCCTGCTGCTGCGGGTACCTTTCAGCCCAGAAGCTAACAGGCTGCATAGCCAGCAGTGTGGGGAGCAGGTCGAAGGGGGTATCTTGACCCTCTGCTGTGGTCTGGGAGACCCCCCCTGCAGTGCTGGGTTCAGCTCTGGACTCCTCAGCACAGGAGAGATAAGGACATGTTGGAGAGGGACAGAGGAGGCCATAGCAATGATGTGAGGGCTGGAACCCCTCTGATGTGAGGCCAGGCTAAGAGAGTTGGGGTTGTTCAGCCTGGAGAGTAGAAGGGTCCAGGATGACCTTCTTGTGGCCTTCCAGTGCTTCAAGGGACCTGTCAGAAAGATGGGGACAGACTTTTGATCAGGGCCTGTTGGGACAGGATAAGGAGTGATGGTTTTAAACTGAAAGAGGAAGATTTAGACTAGAGAGAGGTAAGAAATTTTTGACACTGAGGATGGTGAGACCCTGGCCCAGGTTGCCCAGAGAAGTGGTTGATGCACCATCCCTGGAACCATTGCAGGTGAGGTTGGCTGGGGCTGAGTAACCTGCTCTAGTTGCAGAAGTCCCTGCACAGTGCTGGAGGGGTGAATGAGATAACCTTGAAAGGTCCCTTCCCAACCAAACCATTCTGTGATTCTCCCTGCCTCATGTTTTCTTCCAGAGAGTCTGAACTGAGACACTGTTGCAACAGGGAAGTTTCTGCTTTTCTCCCTCTTTCAGCCCAGCTCTGCCTCAATGACAAGCTGGACATCCTGCAGAGCTGAAGCCTGTTTCTAGTCTCTGCTTCATGGCTGAGGCACCATGCTCAGTACACAGGGCTTTGTGAAAGAGAAAATAAACACACTGGATCCTCTTGGTTTGTCTCCTCATTCTTGAAAAATTCTTTACTGCTAGGAGGAGGAGTTCCTCCCTTAGCCTCTAAGTGAAAACTGATGTTTTCTTTTTTTCCTGGTTATTCTGGGATGTTCATTTTTTTAAAAAAAAAACACTATCATGCAAATTTAAGCATAACACTAAAAGCAATGCTGATATGGGTGGTGCTATTTGAACAACGTATTTTCTGTTTTTCTTTCTGTTTTTCTTTTTCTTTTTCAAAAAGCAAAGAAGGTTAGTCTCTTGGTGGCTTTGCAACTGCTGCCCAAGAACCCCTGTCAGATTTATCAATTCCTCCTCCCAGCTGTTACAGACATCCTGTCTTTGCCCTCAGAGCTGACAGTAGGGCACCCTCCAGCAGAAACTCCTTCTATTCCATGCTGCTGGAAGTAATGGGTGAGCTGGAGGTCCATCAAGTGCTGTTGGACCTCAGGGCTGTCTCCCCCTGCCTGGGGCCATGCTGTCAGGGATCTAACTGGATGATGTTTGTTGCCTGGAAAAAGGGATATTGCAGAAATTACCAGAGCAAACATGCAGCCGTGTCTTGTTCATGACTAGAAGAGTATGTCTGGTTATTACCCGGTCTTTGCTAAGTATACCGACTAATGGAGCGAGAGACATAAAAGATTTCCATGGCCCACCTGGAGTGTAATTCAAACGTACCTCTAGGGAGGTTGTGATAAGTAAGACGAATTTATCTCTCCTTTTCTTTGCAATACCCACCTTCACCTTCTAAAAAGTTACTTAAATAGTGATGGTTTGATGGTAGCTGAGTGTCTTGATGAACTGACTGACTCTCCAAGGACTACAGATGTGTAAGATCTTGCAGGAGCCAGTAGAGATGTAGCCAGTAGAAATACATATTTCTCAGCCCTGCTTTCTGAAAGAAGCTCTGAGTTTAAACACTAGACAAGTGAAAGCATTTGGTGAAGCTGTTTGTGATGGAAACTGAACTGCTCAGGTCTAATTACAACAAGATCATGTCATTGCTGCTCTTTATAAATCTATGTTTTCCAACAAACCTCGTTTCTTGGGTTTTGTACTGTGTTCTTTACTACCTGTGGAGAGAATGATGGTATACCAACTTGTAAGAAATCCCATGGAAGCAAGGGCCAGATCAAAGAATTTCCATTTTTTCAGATGAAAGTATTGGTTCTGTATCTGCAAGTAACCAGTCCCTTACATCAGAGAGGATATCACTTGAGAAAGATATGTGAGGTCAGACTCCAAGCCCATAGCAGCATGTTTTTGCCCCTTTTCCCAATTCCTCTCACTCCAGCTTTTCTTCAAATGTCGTTTTGGTTTTTTACTTCTTCCTTTTACTTTTTGGGATCTGAAATGTCGCTTCCTCAAATCTCAAGTCAATGCTGGCTTGGCAGCAAGCGCTCCTCACTCCCCCTCACTCCCAAGAGATAATGGTTGTAGGGGGTTTTACCAGCAAAAATCTGTGGCTACTCTGTGTTCCCCAGCTCCTCTTCATTGACTTTGGAGAACTCGGGGTGAGAGTCTGAGCACAAGGAAGCTCAGAACAAATGTCATAAAGGACAGTTGAATTCTTGCCACAACTCTGTGCTTTGATATCAAAGGCCAGAAGATATTGACTTTCCTTCAAGGTTCCCTCTCAAAAGCTGGTCTCTCTCCCTGATGTTTGAGCATTTGTTTGTGCCCAGTATGTTTCTCACTCAGCAAGGTTGAGAGAGGAACCTTTCCAGAAAAGCACCAAAGGCAGTAGGTAAGCAGGCAGGCAGGTTCGGGGCTGTGTCCCAGCTCAGCACTTAACTTCAGCTTCCCCACTTCTGAATAAAGCTGAATTACGGGACATTTTACTGCCCCTGCCTTTATGGATGGTCAACGTGATGTTTTCTGCCATCATGGACTGTGGGACTGTCCCAGGGTTAGGAGAGTCAACAACATTCCCGATTCTGCAAATGTTTTGAAATAGAAGGTGTTTCAAAGTGTTTTCTAAAGCCTTGCACAATAAGGTTTTAATCCAACTGGGCAATTCTGAAATACATTTTGTCGCTAATAAAACGTAACCGTAAGTATTCAAAAACAAGAGATCTTTCCAAATCACAACCACCTCATTGATGTTCCTTTAACACGTTTTGTGATCACAACCCTAGCACCAGGAAGACACGAGGGTTCCCTAATAAGGCCTTTCCCGATGACAAATACAAGCTGTCCCATACCTTAAATGCTTCAGCTGCACCAAGAGCTCTGTTAGCAGGTGGGAGAAGTTGTGTCCAGTCAAGAGATGTCAATATCTTCATTGCCACCAATCCCAGTGCTGTCTCCAGGCCCACTGACCATCAAGGACCAATCTGAGCTCCTCAGCATGGTGCTGGTAAGACACCATGGCCTGTGCCACAGCCAGGAACACCTGGGGCAGCAGCAATAAAAAATTGTTGAACAAGGCAAAACTGCTTTTTCAAAGAGTGAAAATTTTATTGCCAAAGTGAAAACTAATACTTTTTCTTTGCTTGGATCAGCTAAACAATATTTTCAGAGGTATAATACGAAATAAACTTCTTGCACATTTCTGTAAAAAAATTTTGAAAGCTACTATAATAAATAGCTTTGAAATCTTGGAAGAAAAGGCACATGTCAAAGGGATTAATTTGTAAACATAAATGGACACAAAGGATTTCTGTTTTTTCCCCAGAGTATGACTGTGTACAAAAAATATCAAATTAAGCTGTCTGTGAAACTTGAATCTAGCAAATTATACAAAGGTGTGAAGACACGTTTCCCTCCAGGACTACAGGACATGTGTCTGCATATCTAGATTGGTAGTTTTCAGAGGACAGCTTCAAGAGATTTTCAGGGAGTTTTAATTCAGGAGTTACTCTAGTAGCAACATCCCCATGAACGCTGTGTGGCACAGAGCCAACAAGTCCTTCCCCAGGATGGGCACCAAATGAGCATGCACATGATTAACCAAATTCCTCTTTCCCCACCTTGTGACTTGTGATGATTGAACTGGTAAGTCCATCACACACCCTATCTGAGCCAGCCATACAGCTGGAGAGGTTTCACTCTCTAACAGCTGGCAACCACTAACTCCTAGAGACCCATGGTTGCACCCGCACCCCAAGCAGCCAATTTCATAGAATTGTAGAATGGTTCAGAGTTGGAAGGTCATCTCTTCCAAACCCCCTACATTGAGCACGAACATCTGCAACTAGAGCAGGTTGCTCAGAGCCCCAGCCAACCTCACCTGCAATGGTTCCAGGGATGAGGCAGCGACCACTCCTCTGGGTAACTGGGCCAGGGTCTCACCACCCTCAGTGTCAAAAATTTCTTCCTTCTCTCCAGTCCAAATCTCCCTTTTTATTAGTTTAAACCCATCACTCGTTATCCTGTCCCAGCTGGCTCTGCTCTAAAGCATGTTCTCATCTTTCCGACAGGCCCCTTGAAGCACTGAAAGGCCACAAGAAAGTCTCCCTGGACCCTTCTCATCTCCAAGCTGAACAACCTCTACTCTCTCAGCCTGGCCTCAGAGCAGAGGAGTTTCAGCCCTCATATCATTGTGGTGTGGCCTCCTCTGGACCTACTCCAACAGGTCCATGTATTTCCTGTGCTGAGGGCCCCCCAACCCTGCACTTGTTCTTGGGATAGATGGTTTCCCTGGCTGTCATTTCTCCTACCCTAAAAAATGCTGTCATGTACAGAGACTGCTCTAAGTGGTTGGATTTTTTTCTCAGTTTTTCATCTCCAGAGTTTCTAAAGACATTAGCAGCATGCAGGGCTGACGAGATGAATTCTGACAAAAGATAATTGCATGAATCCTTCGTAGCTGACCGCTTATAACACCACGATACTGTCACTTCCCATTTCATTCAAACATGTGTGTCAAAGCTGCCTGGGACACATAGGGTGACCAGGAGTGTTCGGCCAAAGGCTTTTGAGGATATGAGCTTATGTATGCTCAGGGGATTTTTTATAGTGGAGCAGAGAAAGGTGGCTGGAAACTTGAGGACCAATACGCATCTCAAGCAAGATAATGCTACACGTGAGGGACCGGTCTGAACACAGTGTAGTCAGAGTGTGAGCAGAGGCCATAGCAAGGGGTAGCAGGAAGCATCACGTGTGACACGGTCACATTTCTTCCCTGGAAGCTGGCCATTCTGGGTGCACGGGTCTGGACCTGGTGGTCAGCAACATGGGGCATGGGATTGGGTTCCATGGCAGCACCACTCTTCTTGCAGAGATAAAAATACACACACAAACTGCACTCCAAAACCCCAAAGAAATCACACTCATAGAATAGTTTGGAGTTGCAAGGGACGTTTCAATGTCATCTCTTCCAAACCCCCTGCACTGAGCAGAGACTTCTACAACTAGAGCAGGTTGCTCAGAGCCATGACCAACCTCCCCTGCAACGGTTCCAGGGATGGGGTAGCAACCGCCTCTCTGGGCAACTTGGGCCAGGGTCTCAGCACCCTCAGTGTCAAAAATTTCTTCCTTCTCTCCAGTCAAAATCTTCCTCTTTTAGTTCAAACCCATCACCCCTTGTCCTGTCCCAACTGGCTCTGCTCAAAAGTCTGCCCTCTCTTTCTGACAGACCCCCTGAAGTCCTGAAAAGCCAGAAAATGCACAAATGTGGTGTGAGTGTTTCCAGCCGGAGACAAAGGGACTCAAAGACAATTTTCTGCTCCTTCAGGTGTCTCCTTCAGAATGTCCTGAACAAGGTGGGAAGCTAATGTCTGAGGATTTGCTTTGTCATTGTCCAAGCTGAGTCTGCTGGAATTTTGTTGGAAAGCACTGATTTCACCCAAACAGAGAGCTCTTGGAGTATGTGCTCCTTTTGAGAAATTAAGAAACTTTCACATAAGGAACTTCCAAAACATATCCACAGATTTGAAATTTTCATTTGAAAATATTCTTCATGTATGTTTGTCTTTTCCCCACTCTTTAGTTCCATTATTCTCACTCTTGACATAAAAATAGTTGGGCTGTTGTGAAGCGATACCAAAAAATACAAAATAGTCATAGAAGGAATGAATTGAATGGTCTGGGTTGGAAGTGACCTCTGAAGGTCATGTAGTCCAACCCCCCTGCAGTAGGCCAGGACATCCTCAATAAGATCAGATTGCTCAGAGTCTCGTTGAGCCTCACCTTGAGTATCTCCAGGGATTGAGGCCTCAACTACCTCCCTGGGCAACCTGTTCCACTATTCCAACACCCTCATGGTAAAAAACTTCTTCTTAATGTCCAATCTAAATCTTCTTTTCTCTAATTTAAAACCATTGCCCCTCATTCTTTCACTACAGGCCTTTGTAAACAGGTCCTCTCCAGCTTTCTTATAAGCTCCCTTCAGGTACTGGAAGGTTACTTCCTCTCCACCTACATGGAATATCAGTAATGAGTAGTAGTCCGAGGGCGACACGAGGCTAGGAAGTTTCCTTGTGATGTCCCTGACCCAGGCTCCAAGGACATGGCATAGTTCCCTATGAGAAGGATCTGCCCAACCTATTGGACCCTCTCCCCCTCAAAAAGGAATCTATGTCTATAATGTTTCACCTATGACTACAACTTTTCTTTTTTTCCTTGTGGATGATGTCGTGATAGGGGTAATAGGCTTTGCTGAATGCGGACATACCTCTGGCGTAGGCTTCTATCGTCCATGTCTTCATTTGGCTGTTCTTTCCCAACCAGAACCTGATACCTGTCTTTTAGTGGCAGCTGGGGGGATGAGGTGAGCAAGAAAGGAGGTTGTCTGCTGCCTTGGCCATGAACTAGCCTCTATTCACTCCCCTCATCCAGGTTACTGCCTCTGGCCTGACAGGGGCAGGATACAGGGGCTCTCTGATCCTGAGTAGTATCCGATGGGTACCCCCATTTCTGTTTCAGGGAAGGCAGAGCCTGGATCCACCAGTCTCTTCTGTTCAGCCTCCCTGATACTCCTCAACCTTTCAACTACCTCTTGCAGTTCTGCAACTCAGCAGAGGAGATCATCCCCCTGTTCACAGTGCACATAGCAATTATCATAGCTGCTACTTGCTGCCAGGGAAAGGCTCTGACATTCCCCGCAGCCTGTGACCTAGACAGTTGCAAGTTTCTACGGATGCTCCATCTGGGTTCCCTTGTCCACTGTGGCAAGTGTTTAGCGCACTGCCTTCTGCTGGGTAGAGACCACAGTGAATCTGTCCCAGAGGGTGTTGATGACCGGTAAGATTACCCAGTCGGGCTGCAGAGCCTCCATTCCCTCATGTGCACTTCCCCCCCACACCCCACTGGCACCGCTCCAATGATGATGCCGCCACTGCCACTTTTACCGCATTTAAGTCTCCCGTGTTTTCCCTGGCACCACCCCCAGCACGTCACCAACTCAGGCACACAGGCGAGAGATGTCAACTGTCGGGTCTCTCCTCTCTCTCTCGGGCTTCCCTGGCTCTGGGAACCCCCTGTTCACTTCTAAAAAGTCACACTCGCCCACAGATCTCTCTGGTGCTAGTGCTGCTGCCTCATCATTTGCAGTCTTCATCATACGATACCAATGCAGGAGGAAATCCTGCAGCCGCAAATATTAAATTTACTGTTTTCTAAAAGGATACATGTAGGCAGTATCTTTTTCAAAACATAGCTACAATTTATGATGCAAACCCAGGTGAGTAGAAGGGAACAAATTTGGAAATCGGGTTGGGGGGGGGGGGGGGNCGGGTTGGGGGGGGGGGGCGGCGCAAAAGAAGTAATTGCATGAAACCTTGAAAGTCTAAGGAAGATTTTAATTCCACTTACTGTCCGTCAGTCAAGCACTTCTCTCCACATAAGCAAGTTCAAAGTAGTAGATGCTGGACAGTGAAACAAGTATTGGTTTGGCTTTGGTTTTGCACATTTCCAGAAAAAGGCCAAATTAACTGTGCACAATACTCTGGCTCCATGGACTTTGCCTATGCTGGGGACATACACACCTCCTTCCCCCAACCCCTCCCAAATGAGTGCCAGGAGAGCTGACAGCGCTTACAGTGAACTCAACACTGCGGGCCATCCCTGGACTCAGGGAAGCTGAAATGCTCAAGTCAAGGATAGCAGGAGAGGACTTTGAGTAACTCAGAGGCACTAATCTGGCTTCAGGGTGTTGTGTTTTGTGCTTTCAGCTGGCTGACAGGTGGGAGATGCACCAAGGTGGTGATGCTCACACACAAAGCCTGGCTCCACCTCCATGAGCTGGGCTCCAAGCAGGTACCTGCACACCTGCCCGGGATCTATTACTCTTGCAGCCCCTGCAGAGAGCACCCTTTCCCAGTGGGCACCCTCCCTCCTGGTGGGCATCCCTCTCAGGTGGGCACCCTGCATCTGCTTTGGGCACCCTTCTCCAGTGTGAGCCCTACCCTCCAGTGGAACCCTTCTCCAGTGAGCACCTCTCTCCAAAAGGTACCGGTCTCTGGTGGACACCCCTCACCAGTGGGTACCCCTTTCAAGTGGAATCCTATCTCCAGTAGACACCTCTCTCAGGTGGGTACGACCCTCCGGCAGGCACCCCTCTCTGATGGCAAACAGCAGCATGGGGCCAAGCAGAGCAGGAGTATCCCTGGGACCCTTCTGAGAGAGAGCCAGAGTACAGGCATGGGGGTCTGGCTGAGGCAGAGACTTGCGGAGAGGCAGGGTAGAAAACAAAGCCAGACAGAAAAAAAAAACCAACAAAAAACCGAAAGAAAGCTTTCAGTTAGTGCAGCTGACTGTTGTGTGCCCTTCTAGGGGTGCAAAATGAAATGTGCCGGTACAGGTCTCCTGTGTTTTCCACTCGAAGCCCAAGACAGAAGCTTCAGTGCAGCTAGTACTGGCACATGAAGTGGAAAACCGAAATAAGTCTGGGCTTGACCTCCAGCCATGTACTCATGCTCTGCACCCTTCCTTTTCCCTGGAAAAGTGCTGTTGTCCTTGTCCCAAACAGTGTCAAAACAGGCACAGGGGTGAGGGAATTCTGGAGGTCTGGCTACTGCCTGTCTGCCCCCAGGCCCTGTCATTGGTGCGAGGGTTGGCTAGCTCCTGTACCATCTGCTTGGTGACAGAGCATCGACACCTGCAGCAGGCGTTTCATAGGATCAGAGAATCATTACTGGCTAGAAGAGACCTTTAAGATCAAAAAGTCCAGCTATTAACCCAGCACCACTAAACCATGTCCCTCAGCACCACATCTCCACAGCTTTGAATCCCCTCCAGGCATGAGGACTCCACCACTGCCCTGGATGAGGCTTTGACAATCCTTGCGTGAAAGAAATTGTTCCTCAGGTACAACCTAAACCTCCCTTGGCGCAACTTGAGGCAGTTTCGTCTTGTCCTTTCACTTGCTCCTTGGTAGGTGAGACTGATCCCACCTGGCTCCAACCTTCATTCAGGGAGTTGTGGAGAGCGAGAAGATCTCCCCCTAGCCTCCTTTTCTCCAGCCTGAATAACCGCGTGTTCCTCAGACATTCCTCATCAAATTTGTGCTCTAGGCCCTTCCCCAGTTTTGTTGCCCTTCTCTGGACATGCTACAGCCACTCAATGTCCTTCCTGGAATGAAACTGAGCCCAGGATCTGAGGTGTGGCCTCCCTACTGCTGATCTCATCTTGTTTGGTTCATGGACACCCCATGACTGACATCCAATTGCTATTTTCTTGCTTCAGTAAAATTCAGAAAAACAGGTAGAGGAAGCACAGCTCTTTGCTTTCCTCTGCTATCGTATTTAGTCAATTCATTAACTTTACTCTCTCCCTTGCGTACCTCCAGTTAGTCATTAATTTCAGATGCTAAAAATGTAATTTAGTAACTGCACGAGACCAAGTGGGAGAATATAATTCACTTCTCTGTCTCTTAGGGGACCTGTACATAAAGTAAATGAACCCAGACTTGCAGTTATATAAAAGTTGGTTTAAGTAGGGGGAAAAAAATTCAGTATAAGCAGACAACGGGTAAACTCAACTACCAAAAATTACGAGCCCTAATGTACTCAGTCAAAGACATTCTATCTCCAGCTGAAAAGGCTAGGAATTTGTCAACCAGGCATAATTAGAACTTGATGAAGTGTTTCAGTGCCACAGTGTAATACATACAATGATGCGGCCTTGACATAAAGACCTTTCCCTTCCCCACTAAATCCCTTCTGCATCCTCGGATTTATTCAGCAGCTTGGCCACAGACAAGTGAAAGGTACTGTTAAGAGCTGACAGAAACACATCCTGTGATAACTCCAGGTTTAACCCCAAAAGAAGGAAAATCTATGGATGCCCATGCAAGCTGAAATTCTAAGAAATCAGTAGTAACCCAATGATGACAGAAGAAATTTAGGGATGAAGTGGAATTATTGGCATTTGCTTAACTTTGGCAGTTTCGACAGCACAGGAAGAGATCTGACCTGGGAATCTTGCAAAGGACAATACAACCTCGGGGCTGCACTCACGGTGGGCTGGCAAGTATTGCAATGGCAGACAAGGATCGGTCTAGAGCACAAACCTTCTGGGTTGCTGATGAGGGACATGCGGCTGTTCAGCCTGGGGAAAAGAATGCTCAGGGAGACGTTCTCACTCTCGACAACTCCCTGAAAGGAGGTTGGAGCCAGGTGGGGTTAGTCTCTTCTCCCAAGTGACAAATGATAGGGTAAGAGAAAATGACCTCAAGTTTCACCAGGGGAGGTTTAGTTGGACCTGAGGAACAATTTCTTCCTTACAAGGGTTGTCAAGGCCTGATCCAGGCTGCCCAGGGCAGTGGTGGAGTCCTCATGCATGGAGGGGTTTCAAAGCTGTAGAGATGTGGTCCTGTGGGACATGGTTTAGTGGTGCCCTGGTAGTGCTGGGTTAATGGTTGTATTTGATGATCTTAAAGTCTATTCTAACCAAAATTATTTTGTTATTGTACTCTGTGAGTCTGCAACTCTGTTATCTTCTGCCTGCAGTGGCCATGCTCAACTCGCACAGTCACAGGCAGCTCCTGGCCGGGGCCAGTGGTGAAACCTTCATCCATCATAGAACTATAGAATTATTTGGGCTGGAAGGGACCTCTGAACGTCACCTGGTCCAACCCCCTTGCAGTAAGCAGGGACATCTGCAACTAGATCAGGTTGGTCAGAGTCTCATCGAGCCTCACCTTGAATATCTCCAGGGATGGGGCTTCAACTACCTCCCTGGGCAACCTGTTCCAGTGTTCCACTACCTTCATTGTAAGGGGTTTCTTCCTATAATCCAACCTAAATTAATTGTCTCTAATTTAAAACCATTGCC
>WEIS01002781.1:24094-36158 GCA_013389965.1 Todus mexicanus | reverse complement strand
TTTTTCCTCCTCAGGATCTGGGAGCTGGTATCACAGGCCAGAAGATATCAGCCACCTCTTTGTCTCTTAGCCCAAGGGACACGAAGGTGGCTCCTCACCCCTGAGCAGCTGGTGTGATCCCAGAGAAGCATTTGCTTTTCTCTTCCCAGACTTCTGTACGTGGCCTAGCGGGAAGCTGCTCAAAGACAAGGGTGGCTGCAATCCAAATTCTCCCTTACAGAGGTATCTCGGTGCTGGCTTTCATAGGAGGTAGCCGCATGGAAGCAGGAGTTTTGTGTGTAGCCCTGGGTGATGGTTAAAACCACAACTAAAGATCAGGATGGGCTGGTTTCCTGGCAGACATCACAACCCAGGTGCTCCTCATCCGCACAGAGCTGAATGTCTCAGCTGAGAAAAGCTGATTCAAGCAGATTTCATCACATGGTTTTACCCTGTTCTTGGCTGCGCTGCATGAACTGATTCCTACGCACGGGCCAGGAGAGGGGTGTGTTGGAGTCACAGCACCCTTTCCTGTATGGAGTTACCCTTGCTCCAGGTAGCCCAGAGCAGCTCTGTGTATCTCCAGCTCTGCGCTCTCAGCAACACCCTGCTGCAATTTGTCACCCCCAGTACAACCATAGCATAGCACAGAGGGATGATCTGTGGGGCTCGCACCCCCAGCACGCACGGTCCCTGCACAGTAGCAGGGCTGTGGCCAGCCCTGGCTACTACCAGCCCCACGAAGAGGCCACCTGAGGTCACAGGCTCTGCTCCTCTTTACCAGCGCTGCCGTTTCCTGCTCAGCCCTGCTGTTCTTTTTCTGGTGTCCCTTAAACAATGGGGACAACAGGGCTCTTGGCAGCTCCAGTGGGACCTGGATGTCCCCAGGCAGCTCAACTAACCCTGTGCTCTGCAAGGACCTCCAGCAGATGTGCACCGAGCACACGCTCCAGCCATGCACAACCCCTCCACACGCAACATGCCCTCCCTAGGGGAGAGCTTGGGGCCTGTCCCCGAGAGGCACGGCTACATTCGCCCCTGTATGATACCGTCCCCTTTATCACTGGGGTTCTCCACGAGGCAGGAGAAACACAGCTGCCTACAAATGAACACCTTCTCCCACCACAGAAAAGGAGAGATCCTGATTCTCACGTTAAAAGCCAGGTAGATTTTAAGGCACCGTTACGCTCTTCCAGGATCTTCCTCCATTCTTGTCTGTCTGGGAACTGGCAGCATTTAACGCACCACTAAATGCATCGCCTGAGGCGTTTCGGTCTCTGCTGCCACTGAGGTTCCCCCCTGGGTCAAGGGTCTGGACACCTTCTGCCTGAGGATGTTTGCTCACCCTGCCAGGAGCAAATCACACCACGATTTTTCTGTAGCCAGCTGCTGGCAGGGGAAACTAGAGAGACAATTCCTACCCACCTCCTGAGCAAGGAGCAATTGTTTATGTTCCCTGGAAAGGGGAATTGCCTGCACAGCTTCACAGCGAAGCTCCAGCTGGCTTGGCACAGCGAGAGCCTGGCCATTACAAGGCAGCCCCGAGCTCAGGATGTACATTCTGATCCACCAGGAGGAACATGAGACTCTGCCTTTGGCTGCAAAATGAACTGGGAGCGTTCACAGGCCTCCACCTCTATCCGGCTGTATCTATTCACAGCCCTGAGGCGAGGAGCGAAGGCACATCCTGAGAGATGCAGCAGTGTCATGGGAAGAGTCAGCGTGGCCTCTCGGGGTATTTTGACTTAAATCCAGACAGCCGACACTCAAAAATAAACGAGAGAGGCCAAGAAGCGAGCGGATTTAAAGCCAAATCACGACAGGCCTCAGCAGCAGCTCGGCTCCCACCACAGCGAGCTGCCCCCCAGGGGCCTGGCGGCCACCTCACTTACTGCCTGGTCTGGTTCCACTCACGTTCTCTCCCACAGCCCCCCAAAAACAGCCAGAGGTGGACAGTGGACACGGCAACTTGTCACACGAGGAGAGACAGGGGATGCCTGAGCCTTGCAAGGACTTCAGAGGGTCCTCCTGCAAGTCACCCCTCTTGCTTCGGGGGTCCTTGCGAATGGAGCAAGGCCACCCTATGCTTAGCAGGACTGGAAACAAGCCCACCCTGCACGGAGCAGTTGACTTGTCTCCTGCCAGCAAGGGGCCCCCTGGCACTCAACCTACAGCCTGCACCTTTGGGGCCTTGCTGCTCTCCTGGCAGCGCTGCCCACAGAGGGGAACGCTTCTCTGGCCGCTTCCTTCAGGCTGAGGACTTGCGGGTTGCACCTGCCGATGAAAATGGCTGAGCAGTCTCTGCTCCCCGCCAGGGCCGGAGCTGGGGGCACTGTGGATGTGCTGGATGCTCCCTGCCAGTACTTGGCCCGACTGCGCAGGAGTTCCTTGGCCAAGAGGACAGCCAGGCTGTTGATGGAGACCAGCTGCTCTCCGCAGACACTTGAGGCATTTCCTCCCAGCTCTGCCCATTGTTCACAAGTCAAACAGCTCTCCCTGGCCCGGGAAGGGGCTTATCTACAGAGCCAGCGAGCTCATTCACCCGGGGAGAGGAGCCTTTGAAAGCACAGGGACTGTTTTTTCTGCAGATCCCAGGGAGCTGACAGCCTATGTTATGTCAAAAGCATCAGCTGGGGAGGAGTTCCCATTGCTGTTATGTAGCTGCTTTTCTGCTGCAGCAGCAGCAGCAGCACAGGCCAGAGCCTGTGACCTCCCTGATGAGGCCATTATTTGGCAGCTCTTCCCCCTCCCTGGTATCGCAGCTCAGGGTTGGCTGGTCCTGGTCAATCTTCCTTTGGTGTTCAGGCCCCCCCCCCCCCCCCTCTAAATCATGCTCCACCAAGCAGACCAAAAAACTTTTTCTGCTAAAACCAAGGGGCCTACAGGTACGCCACTAAGGGCAAAAATAAGCTCGATGTTAAGCACTGTGGGGCGCGCACCGGCGCTTGGGGAGCCCTGACCACGAGCATACGAAGCTGCGTACCGCGCGCCGAGGCTCGCGTGGGCGCCAGCCTGGTTCCCAGCCAGCCCTCCTCTGCAGCCCCGCCTGAAACGCAGACTGGGAACGCTCCCTGTGCGACAGCAAATCAAAGCCAAAGCTAGGCGCTGCTCGCTCTCACAAGCTCTTGCAAGTCTGAAAATAGACTCCTCGCCGTCTCCTGAATTGCTGGGAAAGTGTTTTCCCTTCAAAATGTCTTTATATGGTGAAGGGGAAACCTTCCGTAAGCAGCATCTACTCATTCTCGCTGGCACGGCCTCAGCTGCTCCCTCCCAGGTCAGCGCTCTGCGAGAGGCAGCAGCAGGCGGGCAGTGCAAGCAACTTCTGACCTTCCCCCTTCCCAAAGCTGCTTGCTGCTTTCTGGCAGATTTACAAGGCTCTTTCTTTATCTTTCTCAGAAGGCGTTTCTCCTCCTGCTTTAACCCGGCCTTCAAAAGACTAAGGAGTTACAGAAGGAAGCTCTGAAACACCCAGACCAATGGAGATGCTGGATGCCAAGCGTGTTCAGATGCTTCTCCTTCAGACTCCAGCAGCCCAGTGATCCTGGAAAGGCTGCAAACGTGAACGTGGATTTATCCTAAGCCCTGGAGAACCGAGATGGAGTCACCAAGAAGCAAGGCCCTGGGCCACCATCTATCTGCCATGGATCTCCGCCTGCTTCCCACCCTACCTACCAGCGTCGTGCCCAGAGAAGAGGCTGCACCTCTGCACGCCCTGTCCCTAGCTCAGCGCTCTGCCGCGTCCAGCATCCTCCTCACTGCAATCCAAACCTCAGAGCTGGGGCAACGGGAAGGCCAGAGTGGTTGCGGTTGCTCCAAACCTCAACTGCAAGCGTATAGCCACACCTGGCCCTGGAAACAGCCAAACGGGGAAAGGGCAAGCCCTCTGAGCGGAGACGACACTGTCCTTGCTAGCTGACTGCCACAAGCCAACCTCTCTCCTGCCTTTCTCCTGTCCTGCCCTTTTTCCACACCTGCCCTTCCTTTTGCCAGCCTCTGAAGGATGCTGCCCGCGGGGTCAAACAGGCAGTAGCTTCTTGCAAACACGCTCGCTGCCTCCCACACGTATCTGGATGCGTATTTGGGATTTTTGTCCCAGGCCTCCTGGACAAGCTCTATCAAGAAACTTCTCTCCTCCCGGCCGCCACCTCCCTGCTTCTCTTCGTGTGACCTCGTCTCGTTTTTACTAAGAAAATTATCATTATGGCACAAGGACAACCACGAGCTAAAGCTAGAAAGAATGTGAAACGCCTGCGGTGGGAGGCGCGGAAACACGGCATGGCAGCGTTTCTGCATGGAAAAGCAAGCAGGGCTTTCAAAAGCCTGACCTGATTAGACTTGTTATGTGGTAATCTCCTGTTTAGTATGAACCTCAATCAACCTCAGCCCAACAAAGGATTAAACACTTTTTTTTCTTTTTTTTTTAAAACACAGCATGCCTTTCCAGCGACAGAAAAAACAAACACGGGGGGGAATTTGCTGATCTGTAATAATTCCTTCCCAGTGATTTTGGATACGTTATGATGATTGAGAACGGAGACGCAGGTGAAATACGGGATCCTCTCAGGCAGTGGAGGTGTTTGCCTACTCCTTGGCATAATGGTGCTCTCCCAAGACTCCGAGCTGCCAAGTAATGTATTAAACAGCTTTCCTAGTAAGACTTTAGCACAACGACCATAAAAACTCAAGCTCCAGTGAACCAAAACCTTTTCAAATGCCTTTGAAGGAGGAATTTATGGTCTATCTTAGAACAGTGGAAAAACCCCAGAGTTACAGGTTTATTTTAAAGACACCAGCATAAGGCTTCAGCCCTAGAAACCCTGTCTCAAAATCCCCGTGCACGGAGCCACCACCTCCCTGCCATGGAACTTCTCCTGCGTCCCACCCCACNAATGGGAGGAAAGAACTAAAGCAATCTAAGCCACTTGTAAACCAAAAAGCACAAATCCAAAAGAGTTTCCTGCAAATTGTGATCGGATATGAACTATGCTCTGAGTTGGGAGCCTTTGAATTTAAGGTGGCTGTTATCAGGAGACGATGAGCCAACGTCGCGTGTGATAACAGCCGCCTGCCATCTCCTAGGAAGTTCTCCCCCAAACCTCCTGTTTCTGCTCTACTCAGGCCGTGGGTTAAAAACCCAAACAAACACCAAAACACCCTCAAAATTAAAATATTTCTGGCAAAGCCTCAACAGCCGAGTTTGCACGGAATGAGCCAACATCTGCGGTTTGCGTTTCTGGTTTTAAAATTGACCTGTGGGAACTCAGCACCAATTTGTCTGTAGTGCAGGTGGAGCTTTACGGGACACTGAGGCACCAGCAAAGCAAAGCAAAGCACAGTTGGGGTAAAGTGGTAAGAATTTGGTGGGAGGGGAATATTTGCCCTTGGTGCTTGTCAGTCTCCACGAAAGCCTGGCAGCCACGATCCTAGGTCCATCATCCCATTTTTAAAGCCCTCTAGACTGCCAAGAAACCTCGCACCCACCTTTTCCTGAGCCCCAGAGCTGGCAAGTGGCACCTGAACAAAAAAAGAGCCTTTCTAAAGAGATGCTGTCCAGGCTTCTGGCAAGCCAAAATGACAGCTCAGGTCTGCTGACTGAGATCTCTGTGCTGGCGAAAGAGAGATTTAGGCAACTTTAGTGTTGGTTACAGTCGATTTCAAAGGAAATTTCCCTCCTGGTCCTGCTGTTCCTAAGTTCTGCAGCCTGTGGGATGGATGAACGCTCGTCACCATAGGGTAAACCCCTGCATGTTCCCAACACTGGGAAAATACTTTCATGGAGCCACGGAGATTCAAGCCACGTTCAGATCAATAGAAATCAACCAGGCTGCTTGGCGAGCCAGCAAATCTACCCTTTGCCCAGAGAGGCCCCGAGTTTCTACCTCCAAGAGATCTTTGTGGGGAGCCAGTTGCCTGGGGAGTGAAACGTCCTCTCAGTAGACATGAGAGCTGCCTTGTGGTACACTGCATTTGGGCAAGAACAGGCGCTTGGCTTCCAACAAGAGAGAAATGAGCATAAAATACGGACAAAGCCTTGACGGACAACGTCAAACCAACCCTGAAGTCCCCTAATAGGGGACTTCAAAACTTAAGGCCTTCGGGCTGTAATGAGGCAAGCTCAGCAGTATTTCCAGCAGTCATAACACGTCCCTCAAAGCATGTATTTGCTGGTAGCTAATGATAAGAGAGACTCGAGGTATCTGTTCCTTCCTGTGTTAGTCAGGCAACAAGTCCATGCCTGGTATTTTTCTGCTCAGAGAGATCATCATGCCAAAAATCCTGCTAGCTTTTTGATGGGGGTTGGTGCTTTGAGGTTGTTTTTCTGCCTGGTTTGAGCTGAGCCACGCTAATTCTTTATGCCAGTTAGCTTTGTGTGGCAGTGGGTACCACGGTCCTCCTCCCTCAGGTCCCAGCTGACCGTAAACGGCCTCAGCGTGTGCAAAATGCATTTCAGCCTAAATTACTGAAGCCACCAACTCCGTAAGAGGCTTTTCTGAACATCTGGGCACAGATGGGTGACAGCAGCAGCAGAGCGAAGCTCCACGACTGTCACAGTAGCCTCCCCTCCTCCCGAGGGGACCACCGGTGATGGTATCCCTGCCCACCAGCAAGTTTCTGCTCTGTGTCCAGACCTGCCCTGCCTGCGAGAGCTGGCAGCAGACCTGAGCGTAGCTATGCGTACTCACAGGCACAGAGCAAAGGGTCAAGCCATTTAAAGGCAATGCTGGAAAGCAGCTGGAGAACTTCACAGCACCCATCTCCTGCACGGCCTCAACGCTGGGATCAGCTACACAGAGGCTGCAGGGGCACAAGGATAGAGATGGGATGTGGGTAGTGGCTCCTTGGCAGGGAGCAGGGCAAAGCCAGAGCCAGCCATGGGTGAAAACATGAGGGCACGGCAGGAGCCCAGCCAGGAGGGAGTACCACGGCATCGCTGCCTGCTCCCCTGCAGCAAATACAGGCAGCTTTGCCATGTCCTGCTGACACAGTGCCAACAGCAGCCAGGCATCCTCGAGGAGCTGGGGATCAAGTACGGTGCCTTTCTCCAACCATTCCAAACGGTCCTGCCCAGGCATAACCCACTTCGGGGAGGACTGGCAGGATCCCTGCACCTGCCAAGTGCAGGTATAGCAAGGGTTACTTCCATCCTCCCAGGCTCTTCTCAGCTGTGTCTTCCTTTCCCTCCAGCAGGAAGTTTTGGCTGCAACGGAAATACCTTTTTCTGCACGGCTTGACTATTTTTGTACAAAGAACACAGGCAGCAGATCCGAGAGGTCTGGGAAAGAATCAGCAGAAAGAGAACCCCGAGGCCAAGGTCAAGGCGAATTACGTAGGGCCAAGAACTGGTTCCTTCCTTTTGCTATTTAAGAACAAAGAAACATCCAAGTTTTTCCCAGTTGGTGAGCAGTGGCTCTTGGCAAGCAAAGACTGCCAAGCACCGCACAGGAAACCCTGTGCCAGGCACTGTGATGAATACGGAAAGCTCATCTGGAAATGTATTTGGTCAGCTCTGTCCAATACAATTTGAATGGACTTCTATCACCTTTGAAATACATTCGTGGTGGAAAAAGAGGTGCGTGCCAAGGAGGAGCATTTTACACGTTAAGCTGTATGTAGCAGGGTGCTTTGTTTCCAGGCGCCTTCACCTGTGACCACACGGTGCTGCCTATGACGAACCAGCAGAACTGCCCCTCCCAGCAGGTCCATCTCCTCCAGACCCTTTGAATACCTGGTACCTACGGTACAGTGAGGAGATAAGGCAAGAGAGAGGTTGTGAAACGCAACCACGGTTAACCAAGGAACAGCAGCCCAAGTCTTTAATTGCTTGTGGACTGATCTCTGTCTCAAGCACATGTTTCAAGGCAGAAGAAGAGGACATGGCTGTGGTAAACATCATTCCCACCTTGCCTGAGAGGTGAAGTTTGAGCAAATAGTGGCAGGAATCAAGAAAGGGATAAACCAGCAGCACTTGCCCCATTTGCATCTGTTCATGTCCTGTCTCCTGCCCTGCCACCCTCAGTATGCTGCAGTGTTAGGGTGGGTGAGGAGCAGCATCTACCAATAAGCTGTTCCTAGACACGTTCCCTTCATCTGCTGGATACCCTATCTCCAGCTGCCGCCCTTCCTGCCAATGACAGCAAAGGTCAACAGCAGCTGCAGCTCCGTATTTCCTCCTCCTGAGGACCAGCTTTCAAAAAGGATGTGCAAAACAAGCCCTCTCTGTCCGGCTCCACTTGGAAAAAGCCAAAAGAGTGACCAAACACAGTCAAGACCCACTGCTGGAACCGTGTTTTTCTGCATTTCTTCTCAGACTTGAAAGGCTGCTTGCCCTTGGACCTCAAGGATACGACGCTGGTAGTCCAGCAAGTGTATGCAGACGCCTCAGAGTCCCTCTGCCAAAAGCAGGGAGCCCAAGTCGCCTGTCCCCCAAGGAATTCTTCCTGTGCAGAAGTGATCACACAAATGACTAGTGCAGGCAGGATCCCGTCTCTTTGTAGTCTCCCTGTGCAGGATCCCACCCTAGACAGCGCCTTAGGGAGATCATGTCCATTTGTGGTGGGAAATGGCAAAAGCCAGGACTTCCACTCTGACTCCCACAGCATCTAGCTTCTTTCGGAAACCCAGAAACGTGAGGGGTTTTTTTTTCCTCCTATCTGGAAAGATACTGAAAGAGGCTCTATCCTGCAGGGCTGATGGGATGAATGTCCTCTCCTGACGCTGTTTCAAAATCTGTGTGGAGACTACAACTTCCTTCCCCACCCAAAGCCCAACACTCTAATCGCCAGGAGGCCCCGAGGGCTAGAGAAATGCTTCCAGATGTCTACCACTTGTGCGAGCCGAGCGCTGTCTCAGCCACAGGCCACAGAGTGATGTGTATCACCAGAAGGTCAACAGCACAAGGAAGGTTCACGAAGCCAAGGGAAGCCTCAGAAGAGTCTGTTGCGACACCCCTGCTAAACAGCTTGTGTCCGTCCCGCTCCCTTCCCTCAGGAATAGGGAGGTGGAATAGGCTACCCAGGGAGGCGGTGGAGTCACCATCATCAGGGGTGCTCAAGAAGAGGTTGGATGATGTACTCAGGGACAAGATTTAGATTATGAGATAATATTGGGTAATAGGTTGGTGATAGTCTAGGTAGTAGGTTACAGGTTGGACTTGATAATCTCTATGGTCTTTTCCAGCCTTGTTAATTCTGTGATTCAGATGCTGGGTCAAAGCTCTCTCAGCAGCAGGAGCCAGAAGAAGAGCGGTTCCCCAGAGTGACAGAGGAGGGGACATTTTGCCAGTAGCTCAGCACCACATGTTCCAGTTAAGTTCTTAAACAACAGGTAACAGCCTGCAAAGGTGCCTTGCTGCCCATCTGCACACCCAAAGAGATCTTCTCCAAGGCAGGGATGCGGTTTGTGCACGGAGTCACTGTTCTGAACTGTGATCCTCTTTAGAGAAGCTGCCACTGTGACGACCAGAGGATGGAGAAAATCTCGCAGCAGCTGTTTGAAGCTGGTGAGCTGGTGGCTTCCCGCTATCCTGCCTAGTGGCTTGTGTTTGCTTTGACCACATCCAACTCGGTCTCCACAGCCAGCATCAAAGCTCCACCAGGCCATGCCAGCATCTAGTCTGGGGTAGACAAGGCAGTAGCTTACCATATGAGTATTGGTACCTGTTTTGCCACAAACTTCCAGGCGTCTTTAGGCAAGACAAGCGAGAACCCAGCCCTCTTTTCAAGTACACACCTGAAGAGTTACCTCAGACATCTTTCAAACACATCTGTGCTGGCAGGGCCGAGAAGCAGCACGCATTTTAAGCACTGCTGTGACCATCTCCCAAGTTCACTGGGCAGGAAAGGCTCCTTCCAAATGCCAGATGGAGGCTGGGACAGAGGCTGTTCTCATCCCACATTAGCCTGAAGGCTGAAGCTCCTTCCCTTCAGGAGTGAACGTTGTACCACAAAGTTTCTGGCTAATATATAAGCCTGATGTTTAGCACTAGGTTTGTGAAAAGCCCTGCAAGGCATTTAACGGGCAACATCAAAGCGCATATCCCAATTCTTACCCAGCCCTTCATGCTTTTCTTGGGAGTTACAGAAACATTTTTTTGCACGACATACTTGGCCTCAGTTATGGGAAGAAAGAGAGGGAGGAGGTGGAGGTTGTGACCCTACGCATACTGTGTTTATCAAAACACTCCTCCACCAAAACAGCACTGGCCCTGCAATACTGTCCTTGGGACGGTCAGTTAATGGCTTGCGTGCTATGTCCCACTCCTCCCTCCCTCCCTCCCTCCCTGCAAAACTCACTTTCAGAAAGCTGGAATTTCTAGTACAGACTCCACAGCAAAAGGATTTCTTCCTTGGGCACCAACCCTAAGCAAAAGCTTGGGAAGAATCGATCTCCTGGTTGTCAATGCTGCAAGCACAGCCTGCTGCGTGCAGCTCAGAGCAGAGTCGCCGCTTGGCTTCCTTTGGAACCAAAGCCAGCCAGCGAATGTTGCCCCTGAATTTCTGTGGGTTTTCACATCCATTGAATCATTTCCTTTTCTCACTGTTTGCAATCTTCCTCTGCCAAACCCTCTCCTGGATGGCTGAAGCCTTTTGTCCCGTTTCACAGCATCCCAAATCGCAAGCTGCAGGTGAAGTATGAGAAGCAGGACAGCGTTAGCTCCAGCGCAGCTGGAAGCCAAGAGAGAAGGGGCTCCGTTTCTCTGCATTTCTGGGTCTGGTCTAAAGCCTTACTCCAAGTTTAGGCAGAATCACAGAACGTTAGGAGTTGGAAGGGATGTCTAGAGATCATCTGGTCTAAAGCCTTAGTCCAAGTTTAGGCAGAATCACAGAACGTTAGGAGTTGGAAGGGATGTCTAGAGATCATCTGGTCTAAAGCCTTAGTCCAAGTTTAGGCAGAATCACAGAACGTTAGGAGTTGGAAGGGATGTCTAGAGATCATCTAGTCCAACCCCCCTGACAATGCGGGATCACCTAAGGCAGGCCACACAGGAATGCATACAGGCGGGTTCTGAAAGTCTCCAGAGAAGGAGGCTCCACAACCTCTCTGGGCAGCCTGTTCAAATGCTCCATCATGTTGAGGTGGAACTTCCTACGCTCCAGCTCATACCCGTTATTCCTTGTCCTATTACTGGGCACCACGGNGCCGCCTCAGTCTCATCCAAGCCCCAGACCCCCAGCTCCCTCAGCCTTTCCCCAGCAGGGAGATGTTCCCCTCCCTTCACCATCTCAGTGTCTCTGCGCTGGGCTCTCTCCAGCAGTTCCGCGTCCTTCTGGCACTGAGGGGCCGCAACACTCCCGATTATTTTCTCAACACACCCGAACGCACCGTCCCACCGCGCATTCGAGGCCGTCTTGAAATCACCTTCACCACGACGGGTTGGAACACCACGAACCGCACTTGGGCGCATCCTTCTCACCGTGCAGCCGCCCCTCCCTCCCTCCCTCCCTCTTTCCCCCCGGTTCCCGGAGCGCCCCGGTGCCGGGGCCGGCACCTCGACGGCAGCCGGGGGCAGCTGGGAGGCAGCAGGGGGTAGCTGGGGGGCAGCTGGGGGGCAGGATGCCGGTGTCCCCCCGCCGTGTCGCACCTTGCTCGCAGGCTCCCTTGCTGCGCTGGCTGACGGGCGGCTCGCCGCGGCTCTGCGCTCTCAGGCTGGCTGCTCGGAGCTGGCAGCCGCTGCCGTAGGTCAGCCCGTCGCTGCCGCACACCGGGTAGCGGCTCTTGCAGAGGCAAACCCCGGCGGGCGGAGGCGGCCCCGGGGCCGGGACGCCTTTAGCCTTGCGGCGCTGCCGGCTCTTCACGCACTCCAGCCCCGGGGCCCAGCGCCCCCCGGCCCCGGCCCCGGCCCCTCCGCACGCCTCGCCCTCCCCTCGGCCGCACTGCCAGCAGCAGCCGCAGGGATCCCGCACCCGGCCCAGGGGGCAGCCCCGCGGCGGCAGCGGAGGGCAGCGCGATGGGTCGCAGGGCCCGCAGCTCCCCGCAGACACCGACGGGGCGGGCAGGGCCAGCGCCGCCAGCCCCAGCCCCAGCAGCAGCACAGGCAGAGGCAGAGGCAGAGGCATGGCAGCTCGGCGCGGCTCCGGCTTGGCCG